>JARHVA010003615.1:987500-1007500 GCA_037957365.1 Torreya grandis | reverse complement strand
CCTTACAAAAATAAAAATCATCTTAGTAATGTTTTGGATGAGAGAAAGACCAAGGTCTAGCAAAAGAAAGTATGGAAACCCAAAGAAGATCATCGAAAAGAATAAAAGAATAATGAAAATTCTAAAGCTCTACATGATGAGGCAGGCAAAGAGCCTTCTTTTGAAGCTCCTAAAGCCCACGTACTAAGGTGGATAAAGAGCTTTCTTTTGACAAAGAAAATTCTGAGAAAGAAGGACTTGGGTTGCAGTCAGATACCATAATACCTGTACAAAGAATAGATGATTTGACAGATCTATCAAAACAAATTGTTTTCTATCAACAGACAGAAGATCGATGGAGAGATGTAGAAGACAAAATTGTGATAGAGGAAGGTGAACTCTTGGCTGAAGCTGGAAATAAATTAGAGGAAGGAGATTTTTTTTTCCTTAGTCTAGGGAGATTTAGGATGATAATGATTTCCCTCTGAATGAGCTTCCTGTGAATGATATTGGAGAAAACTTAAAGCATATTCTAAACCAAAGAAAAAGGACTGAAAAAAAGACCAATACTAAGGGGGTAGAAACTAGAAGTAGCAAAAAAGACCAGCAAACTAAGGTGAAACATCTTGTTTCTACTTTGGATAAATATGGTAAAAGAGATGAATATCATTTTAAGGTGAAATCAAATGTTAGCTCTCTGGACAAACCTGGAAGAAGATATATTAAGAAAACCAGAGAGCTAGAAAATATGTAGAATATTGCTGATGGTAGGCAGGCAACTATTCTAGATTTTACCCCTAAAAAATAGATTTTAAATCATTACTTGGAATATTAGGGGGCTGCTTATAAACTGGATTTTAATGTTGTCCTTGTATAACCTGATTTTGTTGCTACTTTTTAGTAGGTTTTAGGAATGCTTTTCCTGGTGCTTGCTAATGCTCTATCCTTTTTTATTCTGTTAAAGGGTTTTGGGGTCCCTTCAAAACCTATTTTTACCTTAATCTAAAACTATTCCCAAAAATCTAAAAGGTACTTTTTCCTTACGTCCATGATATTTGTTACGCATGTAATTTAGTATAAACGTAATGAACACACCCCCACCCCATTACCTACATTTTCACTATTTTATTTATTCAAATTAATATAGTAATGGCCTTTAGGATTTTTTAAATATATACAGGGTTTTAAAATATTCATATTAAATACATAACTAAAATCATATTTTTTATAATTCATATATTTTGTACATCACAAGTTGTGCATTTTGCATATTTTGGTCCTTCAAAACTTATACTCTTTGGGAAGTTGGTATTTAGAAATTTTGTTCAATAGAAGAATTGGTTTTATTAGGTCATGCAATTTAACATTTTGATTCTATAAAATTTTTATTTAGAACTTATGTTCATAACTTTTTCTATGTACTTTTGTGTATCACGAAACTTGCTCATCCCAAATTTTGTATTCGACATCTACATGCTTTTGGGTCTTTGCAAATTATTTTTGGAAGTTTCATTCATAAATTGTATCTATGATATTAATTCTTCACAAAATTCATATTGACATTTCATGCATCCAAGGCATCATGAAATTTGTCTAGCCTAGTCTCAATAAAACTTTTGACATGTGGCTTTCAAAGGCATGCTACATGGCACACCTAATTTTTAATAGAATTGATGACAAGATGACACTTGTCTAAGGTTACAACGTGACATTCCTCTTAACATATATAATTTATACATGAAAAATCAACCAAATTAAGTATTAAAGTTTTAATTAAATGTGTAAAACAAGTTTGGAGACATCAGAAATTAATGATGCACAAACTAGAATTAAAATATTATATATATACACACACACACACACACACACACACATATATATACATATATATATATATATATATATATATATATATATGTATATATATATATGTATATATATATATATATGTATATATATATATATGTATATATATATATATATATGTATATATATATATGTATATATATATATGTATATATATATATATGTATATATATATATATGTATATATATATATATATATATATATCTATATATATATACATATATATATATACATACATATATATATATACATACATACATATATATATATATATATATATATATATATATATATATATATATATATATATATTACACACACACACACACACACACACACACACACACACACACACACACACACACACACACACACACACACACACACACATATAAACTCAAAATAACATCATGTTTATTGATTGATAACAAGATAAAATGAATTTTTACTCCAAATATAATTTAAATCCATACCTATCTATATTAAGTTATGAATTAATTTGATTAAGAGAACAAGTAGTCAAATTGATGATGGGAATTTTGTGAATAAACATATTAAGAATGGCTTTGTCATCTAAGATGTTTATAAGAGTATTATCACTACTAAAATTATCTATCAAGGACTGTCCAAAATATTTAGACACTATCTTCAATGCAATAATGTTCAAGGATGAATTTACTAATTACACAATTATGTGGGATGTAATCGAGAATGTAAATTCCCACTCACATGAGGAAAATCTAACGACTGAGCACATGTAGCTAGTAGTTAACTTACTACAACTAAAGTGATAATAAATACACTTTATATTAGTGAATTCTGAAGTGATGCCCTACATCAACCTACTTTAGTATTTTTTAATCTTAAGGAAGGTGATTTGTGGTTTATACACCACATAAATCATAAGTTAATTATTACCTACATCTTTGAGGATGCTTTCCAAATATACCTTAAACTACCCATCGCAAATGCCACATTTTATGGACATAGAGTTGATTTCTTGAATAAAATGAGCACAATCAAAAATAAATCATGTAAATAGATTGGTTCCATAGAGGTAGTCACCCTGAAGGCCAAGGAACCCATGCCAATGACCAAATTTAGGATGGGAATCCTAATTATGATGGTTGTACTAAACATATTTTATGTTTATAGTAGCATTCACTTCCTCCACATATAATGGGTACCATTTTTGTATTCATTGATGATCTCATAGCTCACTTTTACCCTAGGAGAGACAATTAGTGCAAAGATCTAAAAACAAATGTTGAATAAGGATAAAAAACCCAAGGTTAGAAATTTTTACATGATGTCTTATTTATTAGATGCACTCATGGCCATCGTTTAAGTTCATAATAAAGCACTATGGATCCCATCTGAAGACTACATTAAGAATCAATTATGTGAATTATTTTCATTCCTTCACATTTATTCATACATTATAAATATCATTAGAATAGATGATAATGTGTATCCCCAATTGTGGATGGAAATTCTAGAATAACCCCTAAATTGAATATCAAAAAACATCAATAAGACACTATGTCCAATGAAATATTATTGGACATACAGAAATTATAATATAATATATTATAAGTATAATCCACTAAGAGGTGGGGGGTGAATCAGTGGTGGAAAATAATCTAATTTAATTTTCAAACAACTATAAATACTTAACCATTCAATATAAGCATGCATGAAGCATACAGATCATTCATAGAAATGAATAATGAACATAAAGTAAGATCGCATACATAACACCAGATATATGTGTGAAACACTCTTGGGGAATAAAACCCACACTCAAGCCTACAAACACATGTACTACTATCTTATAAGATGATCATAAAAAAGAGACTAATTAAGTCCTTTTGATCAAGAACCTTGGTCAAGTACTTCTGAGCTAAGGCTTTCAGTGAAAAAATAGTTCCATATGGAAAACCTACCCCTAAGATGATTAAGTCCTTCTAGCCACCTATTTTATCAACACCTTTTTACTGATAACCTTGATCAAGTCATTTTGATCAAAGGTCTTTAGTGAAACCCTATTTCACAAGGAGAACCTTCCCCTAAGGAAGAGCAAGTCCTTTAGACCCTCCTTGAAAATAAAAATTCCACCTTAGAACTGATGTCTTAAACACTTGATGATAGAAATTTTATTCTATAAAAACCACACAAACTCTCTCTAACTCATATATGCCTTTCACATAGCCATGCCAGCATCTCTCTCCTTCTTCACTCTAATAGTCCTCATATGCATACTCAAATCTCTAAGCATAAATTTAAACTAAAAAAACACTATATTATCATTATAAAAATGATATAAAAATCTTACACATAGTCCTTAATATTATCTTCTCATCAACCTAATAGCTGGGAACTCTCACTCTCCTTTGCTACATAAATCTCACATACACCTTGCACTCTTTCACATGTCTTTTCCTTACAAATATAGACAACAACACATTTGGTTTTACTATATATAGAGAAATTATGAATTAAAAAAATAAAAATATTTAATTTTTGGATAGAAAACATGCCTTCATCCTTAAGACATCTCACATGGGTCACACTTAAGCATAATCCACTTTCAAATAGGCCTAAGTCACTTTTAGGTCATATGGAGACCCATTCAGCTCTTTGACACTTATCTAAGAAAAATAAAACATAATAGAATTTTAAAATAAAGTGAACCCATTTCACATGAACATTTTAGCATTCTTAAATTATCATAGTCACCAAAAACTCTTCTACTAAAGCCCAATTAGCTCAAACACTTCTTTGTACACATAATCATTATGAATGAAAACATAGTCAACTTCAAAACCTTTGTTCATACTAAATTTGATTGATAAAACCTTAAAAATTCACATATTAAATCCTCATGGATTATAAAACATTCCTTAATATCTAATTTACCAAGATATATTGAAACAATATCAAAACAACCTCAAACAATCTTCTTGGGTCCCTTATAAATCTTATATAAAAACATAGTCAAATTTATAGCTCAAAATATTTTTTGATACACATTTCCAAATATTAAACTTAGGCTAATTATATTCACAATGTATTCATTTTCATATATTATTTTTATGGCATGAGTAGAATCATCCTGGATCAAATGTTATATCCAAAATACACAGACTAGTTTTTCCCTTTGTTAAAACTCAAATATTTAAATGCAAACGGTCATAGTTAAACTTCAAACACAAAGTTCACATGTCACATACTCATTAATTAGATAAAATACAAACCATAAATATTATTTTATATTTAACACATAGGTTTCAATGCTCAAATAGTAAACCTCTATCACTTTGACCTCATTTTGTGCAATCTTGAAATGTTGAATCAACATGCTTTGTCGATCTTTGTGGATCAGTCAGGGATTTAACTAGTAATGTTCACCATTTGATCAATATTTACAAACACATAATAATAATTATATTATTATCCTATACCTTTTCTTAATTATTAAACATCAAACACTTCTTACCATCTCAATCAATATGCATCATTATATCATAATATGTACAATCTCTTGTGCACCATTGGATATTCATTTCATTTTGATCTTTAACTCTATTAAACAACAAACACTTTGACCTATTTGAATTATTGTGAATTTTGGATATTCACTATACAAAATATTATTAGATATTAGTCTTCACTAGGTCCAGATCTTTAACATCACATAAATTGACTAAGTATGGGGCCAACTATAATATGCCTAGAAATCTTACTTTGGACCTCAATAACTTCTCTGCTTAGACGCATGATCTCAAATTGGACATCATGATCAATTTTCAAAGGAAAATACATCTATATACAAAAATTCTCCTTAAAAATTTGCACATGAGAGATATAATTCCATTAAAATGCCTTCTTAAAATATTTTATCACACATCTAACTATGTTTATAATTTGTCTAGGAGACCAACTTTGAACATGCATAACTTCTGATGTGCTTTAGTGTATGATATGAAATTTATCACAAAAAGACTAGGATCAAAACTAAACAAACCCATATTCTCATGTTCTCTTAAATCATCCACATGTGTGATACATGCCCTCATCTATATGCTTACTTAGCTCTTTCTCACCACATGTAAATTTGGCTACGGAAAAACAATGAATTCTAACTAAGAATCCAACTTTGCATTCTCATATATTTTACCATGATTTGATGCATGACCTATGATTTATTTCATAAAAACTAGGTACAAATTTTATCACAAATATATGACCAACTCCCCTTGACTCATCCACATGTGGCAATGGTGACATCTTCAAACTACCTACTCAAAAATTTCTACCACTAGACCCAAAGTATCTAGATGAAAACTATGAACAACTGGATGAATTCCACTTATGCACACAAGCACTAAAATTATGGAAAACATCTTATAGAAAGATTTCACATCCTTTTACATCCTTAATACTCCATACTCATCCTTTAACATCTCTAATCATGTAAAAATTGAAGATCAACCAAGCCAATATAAAGCACACTAGAACAAGCACATTGCACACTTTATCATTTTTATTATATCAAATCACTTCATCCACTTATCAAGAAATTTTTATGGTATCACTATGGCATCACTAAAAAATATCCAATAATTTCTCCCTTTGTCATTGATGTTAACAAACATCATATATAACATTATACATCTCACCTTCTTTCTCTTCAAAGCATTCCCACAATAAGAACTTTCTCCCCCTTTGAGATAATGATAAAGTGGGAACCAAATGATCTTAAGGACCTAAAAAGACCATAAATAGGAAAGGATCATATTATAAATATTATACAAACTCCCCCTTAACTTGAGCCTACATCTACTTGTCTTATTAGCTTCCTCTTGCTTCATGCCAACACTTTCTTCAACCAAGCACAAAAACCAATGAAGAATAGAACACATAAAACATTGAAATCTGATTAAACATACCAATAAATTTCTAAGAGTGAGTCCCCCTAATATTTTTGAGCCATTTCACCTTTTGAGCATCTTCAAATCTCCATCCTCCATGAAGAACCAACACATAATCTTACAAACCTTCTCTCTCAAGCCACCTAAAGAACTACCAATAAAACTTTATGTTACACATTAAATAGGAAACATGCTTTAAAATAACCTAAGAACTCACCTTGATATACTCATTCTTGAGACTCTTTTATAAATTAAACAAAAATGACATTTCTTCACACTAGACATGTTTAGTCTCTTTGTCGTCCTACCTAAAACTTGTAAAGCCCATAACCATCAATAAACAAATATTCAAGACTTGAAACTTCATATCTGGAGCATTCTTGTATTCCCCTCAGGAACACAAATTTTCAAAACCTAGATCATCATTTAAACACACTGCTTTCACAAACCTACTACCCAATTAGGCCTCTAATTTGATAGAAATTTGAATAAATTTAGAACCACAAACCTTCAAATATCTATGAATATTTATCTGATAACCCATTTTCACCATTCAACATATTAAGAAGCCTTAATCCTCAACTCATAAGTGAGACCATTTTTCTACTAGAGCCCAAAACCCTAAAATCTTAAAACAAACAAAGTCAACACAACACCTTCCAGTCAACATCCAACTCTAAAACTTCTTGTATACCTAGAGAAAACCATTACACAATTTTGAACCAAGATTTGATTCACCTATACAATTTTGTACTATTCTTCAACATTCACATACACTATAATAAGCTAAGAAGATCTAATTCTACATATAGAATTAGGAGACTTGAGCATGCACTTACAACCAATAGTTAAGCCTCTTGAACAAGGGCTCTAAAAATAGTCTTACTAATAATAGAAGTGCAGACTTAAGACTATGACTTAATCTCATCATAAAAACACTTGGTTCTATCCTTGAAAATAGCTTTCTGGACACATAGGTAATCGATGTCAGTTCCTACCTGCTTGGCTGTGACTAACATCGACCGATCCCTATCGATGCCAATGTCTCTTGAACTGCTCCTGACCGACATTGGTTACTCTTGACCGAGCTGGTGACTGTGTAAACTTGCAACTTTGGTAATGTGCTCCTTTGGTGAAGCTTTTAGACTCCACACCTTAACAATCTCCCACTTGGAGATAAATAGCTGCACCAGTACCTGTACAACAACATCTTCTAGGTCCTCCATCTTCAACTCAATCATGAAGACCAACAAAAGTTGAATGAAGATTCAAATTCTCATTTGTAACCGGCTTGGTTAACATATCAGCAAGATTCTTATCTGTATGCATCTTCTCCAACTTCAACTCACCATCCTCCAATACCTGTCTTATGAAGTGGTACCTAAGCTGTATGTGCTTTGTTCTTGAATGAAAGGTTGAATTCTTAGCCAAATGAATTGCACTCTGACTGTCACTATACAATCTGTAACTCTCTTTCTCTTTTCCAAGCTCTCATATCATCTCTTTTCTAGCCTCTATGGCTGTAATATACTCTACTTCTATAGTTGACAAGGCCACAACCTTCTACAACTTTGATATCTAGCTAACCGCTGTTCCACCTACAGTGAAAACATATCCTGTGGTGCTCCTCCTGCCATCCAAATCACCTGCCATATCTAAATCTATATAGCCATGTAGAGAAGTATCTGAACCTCCATAGCACAAATGCCTACTGCTGGTTCCTCTCAGATATCTAAGGATCCACTAAACTGCTTTCCAATGTTCCTTTCCTAGATTGGCCATATACTTACTTACAACTCCCACTGCTTGGGAAATATCTGGTCTAGTACACACCATTGCATACATTAAACTCCCTACTACAAAATAATATGGAACTTTACTCATGTACTCTACCTCATCATGTGAATTAGGACATTGTTCTTTACTCAACTTAAAATGTCCCGCCAAAGGTGTGCTTACTAGTTTAACATCCTACATATTGAACTGTTTCAACACCTTGTTCACATAATCCTCTTGAGAAAAAATCAACCTGTGATTTTTCCTGTCTCTCTTAATGCTCATGCCAAGGATTTTCTTTGCTACTCCCAAATCCTTCATGGCAAACGTTTGAGTTAATTTCACCTTAAGCTCAGAGATATCCTGCATGTGTGATCCTACAACCAGCATATCATCTACATACAACAATAGAATAATATATCTACCATTATCTAATCTCTTAAAATACACACAATGGTCAGATTGACACCTACTATAGCCATGCTCAGTCATAAACCTATCAAATCTGAAATACCACTGTCTAGGAGCTTGTTTGAGGCCATGCAAGATTTTCTTCAATCTGCACACTAACTTCTCCTTACCTTTGACCTCAAATCCTTCTAGCTATTCCATATATATTTCCTCATCCAAATCTCCATGAAGAAACGTTGTCTTAACATCAAGCTGCTCAAGATGCAAATCCTCAATAGCAACTAAAGATAATACAGTCCATATAGAAGTCATTTTAACAATAGGAGAAAAGATCTCACCATAATCAATACCTGGATTTTGTGCAAATCCTTTCACTACCAAAGTGGCCTTATATCTCATCTGTCCATTCTCACCTTCTTTCAATCTGTAGATCCATCTATTCTTCAGTGTCCTCTTACCTGCTGGCAATTCAACCAAATCCCATGTTTGGTTCTCTTTCAACAACTCCATTTCCTCAACCATGCTATGCTCCCACTGATTCTTGGACTCCACCTGTAATGCTTCTTGAAAACTCTCTAGTTCTCCACCATCAGTTAGCAATAAATAGAATAATGAAGGAGAATATCTAATTCGAGGCTTACTTACCCTTTCTAACCTCTTGATGGGTGTTTGAGACTCGTTCACAACACGCTATCCACCCAAATTCTCTGATAGTGACCGACCTCAATCACTTCTAGGCCTATAACTGGCTGACATCAATTTTGCCTGACCGACGCCGGTGCCTATTCTACCGACGTCGGTCTCTATATGACCGACATTAGTTTCTATCCTGCCGACATCGATTCCTACCCTACCGATGTCGGTCTCTATGTTTTCCTCCAAGTGATTATTTCTTTTTCTTGTGAGCTCATTTTGGACTGTCACCTCATCCAATTCACCATTGCTCTGCCCAGATTGATTTAGCTTCTTTAGCTGATCACTATACATCACTTTTTCATTGAAAACAACATCATGGCTCCTAATTATCTTATTAGTTCCTAGATTCCAAAATTTGAAACTGAAATCATCTAAGCCATAGCCAATAAATGTGCACCTCATAGACTTAGCATCCAGCTTCTTTCTATTTTCCTTATCAACGTGCATAAAGGCTTCACAACCAAAAAATTTGAGAAAAGATAGATCTACCTTTTTACCTGTCCATGCCTCTTTTGGAATTCCACCATCCAGATCTATAGAGGGTCCTTTATTAATCAAGTACACTGCAGTGTCAACATCTTTTACCCAAAACTCTAAGGGCAAACTAGCATGCAATCTCATACACCTTGCACGCTCCATGATTGTTCTATTCATCCTTTCAGTAATACCATTTTGCTGAGGTGTCCTTGGAACCATCCTTTGCCTACAAATTCCATGCATATAACAATACCAGTTGAACTTATAGTTGCAAAACTCACAACCATTGTCAGATCTTAGGCACTTCAATCTTCTGCCTATTTCATTTTCAACCATAGCTTTCCAAATATTAAAAGTCTCAAATAAATCAGATTTCTTCTTAATACAATAGATCCATACCTTTCTTGTAGCATCATCTATGAACGAAACATAGTATTGTGATCCTCCAATAGAAGCAACCTGAGCTGGTCCCCACACGTCTGTGTGAACAAGCTACAACTTATGCTTCTTCTTTGTTGACCCAGTCTTGAGAAAACTCACTCTCGTTTGTTTCCCAAAAACACAGTGCTCACAAAAATCTAGATCTATGTTTTTTCAAATCTTAAAGCTTACCTTTAGACTTAAGAATTGACATTCCCTTCTCACTCATGTGGCCAAGCCTTGAGTGCCACAATTTTGCATCCACATCTGAAGTAGATAATACAGAAAGAGAATTGCTAGTAACATAATTACATAAATAGAGAGTACCTACTCTCTTACCTCTGGCCATAACAAGTGCACCCTTGGTCACCTTCCAAGATTTAGCTATGAGAGTTACTATACAACCCTCATCCCCTAACTTTCCTATAGAAATCAAATTCCTCTTCAAGCTAGGAACATGCATCACATCTCTCAACACCCATGTGTTGCCATTCTGAATTTTCAGCTGCACTTTACCTTCGCCAATAATTTTACAAGGCTCATCATCCCCTAGATACACTATTCCAAAATCTCCATGGATATAGTCACTAAAATATTCCCTATTAGGGGTAGCATGAAAAAATGCACCAGAATCTAACACCCAAGATTTTATATTATAATGCAAAGAGAATATTAAAGCATCTTGTGCAATACCTGCAACCTTTGCTTCTTCTTTTCCTTCGTGTTGATTGTCCTCCTTAGGCTTTGACCAACAATCTCTGCTTATGTGCCCCATCTTTCCATAATTCCAGCATTGTGGTTTCCTGCCATTTCTAGATTTGGATCTACCTCTCACCTTAGACTTAGATCTTGATCTCCCTTTCTTGCTCTTCTCTTTTTGCCTTCCCCTGCTCTCAAAACTTAAAGCATTCCCTAATGTTTCCCCTGTGCTTTTCCTACGAATTTCTTCATTCAAGATAACACAAACAACATCCTCTACTTTTAAAATATTTGATGCAGACGCAGTATTACTAACTACCATTACTAAGCTATAACAGCTTTTAGGCAAGGAACATAATATTAAAAGAGCTTTAATTTCATTATCAAATACAATATTGACTAAACTGAATTGATTTACAATTCCATGGAAATCATTCAGGTGATTAGATACAGATCCACCTTCCTGCATACATAAATTAAATAGCTGCTTCATAAGATATACCTTATTAGAAGCTGAGGGTTTTTCAGACAAATTTGCTAAAGTAGTCATTAACTCTACTATAGACTTTGCCTGTGATAAATTAGATATCACAGTAGATGCTAGACTTAGTCTTATAGACCCCAGAGCCTTTCTATCAATAACTTCCCATTCTTCATCATCCATGTCTGTGGGCTTCTTTGCAATCCCACCTAATGGTAAGTATAGATCTTTATGATATAGATAGTCCTCTATCTGCATTCTCCAATGTTGATAATTTTTGCCATTGAACTTCTCCATTCTCAGTTTACTTTATTCTACCATTGCTTCTCCCACTCAAATAGAAATCCCTACAGAAACCCCTGTGAGCAACCTGTAATCAATACACACTACATAGATCTAAACCACCTGTTAGTGAACCTAAGCTCTGATACCACTTATTTGATATCAAGCTCTAAACCCACAACCAAGGCTCTGATACCACTTGTTGGTATCAAGCTATGAGCCAACAACCTTGCTCTGATACCACTTGTTGGGGATCAACCAATAATTTAATTACACTTATGAAAGCAATAAACCATGAAATTAAATTAGATAGATAAGTAACTAGAATGATAAATGGAAAAGAACAAGAGATACAAGAAACCACCGTAAAAACTTGTATTAAACTCTTTACAGAAGGAATACAATTTGAAGAAATTTTTTTCTTCCACACCTCTCTTAGATGTATAGATCTGTCTCTAGATCCCTTTCCCTTAAGAGCTCTCTCTCTCAAGTACAATCAACCCCAACAACCTGGATTGATTCACATATACAATTCTATACTATTCTTCAACATTCAATACACTACAATAGGCTAAGAAGATCTAATTCTACATATAGAATTAGGAGACTTGAGCATGCACTTACAACCAATAGTTAAGCCTCTTGAATAAGGGCTCTAAAAATAGTCTTACTAATAATAGAGATGTAGACTTAAGATGCAGAATTAATCTCATCATGCAAACACTCAATTATGTCCTCAGAAATAGCTCTCTAGATGCACAGGTAACCGATGCTAGTTCCTACCTGCTTGCATGTGACCCACGTCAGCCAATCCCTATCGATGCCGACATCTCTTGAACTACTCCTAACCGACATCGATCACTCTTGACCGATGCTGGTGACTGTGTAAACCTACAACTTTGGTAATGCGCTCCTTTGGTGAAGCTTTTAGGCTCCACACCTTAACACTCCTCCTTCTTCTCCTTCTTCTCCTTCTTCTCCTCCTTCTCCTCCTTCTCCTCCTCCTTCTCTTTATCCTTCTCCTCCGTCTCCTTCTCCTTCTCCTTCTCCTTCTCCTTCTCCTTCTCCTTCTTCTTCTCCTCCTCCTCCTCCTCGTCCTCCTCCTCCTCCTCCTCCTCCTCCTCCTCCTTCTTCTTCTTCTTCTTCGGATTTAGAGAAACAACTTCCTCAACTACTACAATAATCTCCTTTTCTTCTATGATTTAATTATCAATACATGGAGATAACATATATTCATGGCATACCTTTTCATCTAAAAAATCTTCCTTGTAGATTGGAACCTCATCACTAGGTATAGATAATTGATGTTCTTTGCATGAATCTAGATTAAAAAAAATAGAATGATGTTCACTTGGATCCATACTTACCTCAAATGTACCCTCAACCAATACCTTGGTCTTCTTCTTGAGGTTAGTCTCTTTATTCTTGAAATTAGCAGACAATGAGACCTCTTGAGACTCGTCAACTTCTGAAGCATTCTCCACCATAGCAAATAGATTACTTAGAACTATAGACTCATCATGATTCATACTTATCACTTTTGGTTTCCATAAGTTAACTTGCTTTTTTTATTTCATTATTGGATCCCAATTGAACCTTTTTTTTACTTATATCCCTTTGCTTGTAGAACCTAGCAATGTGACGTCTCTATTCATAATTAAATCACACCATAATTTTTGTAAAAGTATCTTTCTACCTTTCCATATTTGGACAAAATATTATAATGTGTCCTAGTTCATAACAACTATATTATTCAATATCTCTTAAATTAAACTCATCTTGCCTTGACTTAAATGGACAATGTTTTTCCAAGTGTCCTATATCATGATATTTGAAACACTCAACCTTGTTTATACCTTTTCACTTATGACCCCCATCATAGTTCCATGTAAATACATTATTAAAAGGTCTAATAAATTCTCTATCTCTATGCCCAAACTAATTACAAATATATTAGTAACTATTGAAATGTATATACCTAATGGAATTAGGTTGTCTGATCTAATTTATCTTTATTTTTACAACACATTCATTCCTTGTCTGATGATTTGTCTTTAAAGGCTAATCCACCTTGTTCACATTAGTCCTCATCTTGTCTTGAGTTATATTTTATGGTTCTTCTTTGTATCTAACACCAATCTTATCACTTTCATTATTTTGATCATTCATAATGTTATCTAGATTACTTGAGCTCTTTTCAAATCTCACAATTGACATTACCTTACTAGATACCATCTCTAACTTACATTTCAATGACTCATTTTCAATTAGATACATTGCACATTCATATTATTTAAGTTTTAGGCTTGTAGATATAATTTCCAATTGACAACTAAGATGTTTGACCATATATTCATACTCCTTGGCATCTTTGTACATTATTTCCTCAAACACACTAAATTGCTCCTCAAAGTCCTTGAGTTTAGATCGTAACTTCTTATTGATATTCTTCTCAATCATCAAATCTTGAAGATAGTTCATCAATATAGTATCAAAATCAACCTCATCTTCATTATTATCTAAATTACTCCAATTAAACTTCTTTTGATGTGAGAAACTTCCATCCTCAACCATGAACAAAGCTTCATATTCAGCAAGACCATCATCTTCATGATCAAATTACAAGTCCCTATCATCACTCTCATTTGATGAGCTACAATCTTATTTGGTGTATAGACTCTTCTTGTCTTTAGAATAATTCTTGTTATTGTCAAACCTTTTGAATCACCTTTTGTTTTTATTGGACCTAAAATATCTCTTTCCGTCATCATGACCTTGATCATGCTCTTCATCAATATCCTTGTTGTACTTATGATGTAACTTATTATCAAAAAGTCCTACCTCTCTAAAACTGATGTATTTTAAAGGTAGCTTACCCTTATACTTACTTGAACCTATTTTTAATTTTTTTTAAACAAATTAATTAGTTCATCCTCATCAATATCAAAAATTTCATCTTCCTTGGGTTTTCTACCTTAGACATCCCTTTTTGGCTTCATCTCTATTTTGAATGTCCTTTCCTTATTTGGTGGTATATCATAATTTAATCTCATATCATATGTAGTAAGGGTGTCATGCAATTGATCCATTTTCAATTGAGTAAGATCATGAATTTCTTCTGTAGCAGATACTTTTGGATCAAATTTGAGGGATAGATACCTTAATGCCTATTGAACTACAATAGCCTCTTCAAAGTTCTCTGTAATACCTCTGATGGTGTTTACAATCAACTCGACTATCTATAAAAAGGATGCCACATAATCTTATTTCATTTTGATGATCTTAAATTATCTTAAATTATTCTATATCTTAGCAAGCTTGAAATTTGAATCCCATTCAAAAATATTCTTAAATTTATCCCATATTTCTTTGGTATATGTGCAATGGTTTACTTTGGTAAGCCCTCTCTGTAAGACCACAAGTGATGGCATTCATTGCCTTAGAATTGTTCTCAAAAAACTTCTTGTCTACAACATTAGATGGAGGAGTAACATTAGTAACATAACCATCCAACATATATTTACATACATCAAATCCTAGGAACATAATGTATATCCTCATCCTATCACTCTAAAAAGCATAATTAGATCCATTAAACATCAGTGCTTACTTAGTAGAGAAGCCACCTTGAACATTCCAACTAATCATTGTACCTTGGATCAACCTTCAATTTTTTAAGCATTTACCAAAGGACCTACTCTAATACCAATTTTTATAGGTATAATCCACTAAGTGGGGGGGGGGAGAACTCATGGTGTAAAATAATCCAATCCAATTTCCAAACCCTTGTAAATACTTAATCATTCAATACAATAATTCATGAAGTATATAGTTCATTCATAGTAGTGAACAATGAGCATAAATCAACATCATATACACAATGAAATATATACATGGGAAACCATCTTAGGGAATAAAACCCACTCTCAATCTTATAAACACATGGATTACTATCCTATAAGATGATCACAAACAAGAGATTGATCAAGTCCTTCTAATCAGGAACCTTGGTCAAGTTATTTAGACACTCTTTAAAAAGAATACTTTCACCTTAAAAATGATGTCTTTAACACCTGGTGATGGACCTCAAATTATCTGATAACTTTACAAACTCTCTCTAACTTATGTAAGCCTCTCACATAGGCATGCCATAATCTCTCTCCTTCTTCACTCAAACAATCCTCCTATGCACACTCAGATCTCTTCACACAACATAGAATTGAAATAAAACTATACTATCATCAAAAGTATGATCTACATATCATACATAGTCCTTAATATTCTCTGTTCATCAACCCAATAGTTGCGTGCTCTCACTCTCCTTTGCTCCACAAATCTCACATACACATTGCATTCTCTCATAGGTATTTTTTCACAAATCTAGAAACCAACACATTTGGTTTTACTATATATATATATATATATATATTTATATATATATATATATGTATATATATATGTATATATATATACATATATATATACATATATATATATATATATGTGTGTATATATATATGTGTGTGTGTGTATATATATATATGTGTGTGTATATATATATCATGAATTAAAAAGATAAAAAAACTTCCTTATCAATAAAAAGATTTCTTCACCCCTAATTCATCTCACATGGGTCACATTGAAGTATAATCCACTTTCAAATAGGCCTAAGTCACTTTTAAGTCCTATAAAGACCCATTAAATTCTTTGACACTTCTCCTAGTAAACTAAAACATAGGAACACTTTCCTACACATGGAGCCATTACATATGACCCTTTTGGAATCCTCAAATGATCCTAGTCACCAAAACACTCTTTTTCTAAATCCCAATTAGCTCAAACACTTCAATGTACATATAATCATTATGAATGAAAACATAATCAACTTTAAAACCTTTTTTAATATTGCATACAATTGGTAAACCCTTATAAATGTACACAAAGCATCCTCATGGAGTCTAAAACACTCCCTAATATCTAACTCACCAAGATATATTGAAATAATATCAAAACAAGATTGAACAATATTATTGGGTCCCTTACAGAACATATAATAAAACATAACCAACTTTGGAGCTCAAAATATTTATGTATACATAGTTACAGATCTTAAAATTAGGTTCATTATATGTGTCATGGATTCCTTTTCATCTTTTATTTTTATATCATGAGCAAACTCATCATAGATCAAACATGATAACCAAAATACATAGACTTGTTTTTCCCTTTGTTGAAATTTCCAATATTTAAATGTCAATGGTCAGAATTAAACTTTGGACACAAAGATCACATATCATGTAATCTTTTCTTAGATAAAATATGTTTCATTGATCTTCTTTAATATTTAATACATAGGCAACAATTATCAAATGTTAAACCTCTATCACTTTGACCTCATCTCATGTAATCCTAAAATGTTGACTCAACACATTTCATTGATCTTTGTAGATTAGTCAGGGCTTTAACTATCAATGTTCACCATTCAATAAATCTATATGAACACCAAACCTTCATTAGATCTTTATCCTATACATTTTCTTAGTTGTTAAATCTCAAACACTTCTTACCATCTTGATTAATATGCATCATTAGATCATGATCTGTATGATCACTTACACACCATTGGATCATTATTTAGTCCTAATCTTTAAATACATTAACCAAAAAACACTTTGACCTATTCGACTTGATGCATACCATAGGTTTCCACTATATGAATTCCCATGAGCCATTGGATCTTCTCTAGGTCTTGATCTTCAACATCATACAAATTGACTAAGTATGGGGATCACTATATTATGCATGGAAAGCTTACTTTGGACCTCAATAAATTCTTCAAAACATATATGAAATATATAAAACTTAGACCTCATGATCACCTTTCAAAGGAGAATTGATGCAGAGCTCTTCTCACTAGCTTATAATTCTTTTTGTTTTTTTCTTGCAAACTTACAAGTCCTCCTTGGCCAATACTAGGCCTATTCTATTCTGGTTGATCAAATATAATCACCTACTTAAATTAAGATTCAAAACACTTATAAGAATTCAATATACTATTTTAGAGAATATCAAACTACTTTCATCATCCAATTCCTTTTATGTCACCCAAAAATCATTCTCTCCCTTTCACATGCTAATAACCCTATTTCAAGACAAATCCTCTATTATTTTCCATAAAAAAAATAATCTAGGAAGAAAAAACACATTTTATATTAATCTTTATTAATATTATACTATACAAAAAGATTTAGGCTAAGTTTCTCTAAAATTTTTGGTACATGTAGGCTTATCTCGTTCCTCAATTAATCCTCCAAATGGGTAGTCCTCCTTGGTCTAAGAAAATTACATACATCCAAAGAAAAATATTGAAACTTTTAGGCACCCATTATCCTCCTCCATCTTAATAAATTCTTTTTTTAGTTTGACACTTAACACACATGTCCTTTTCTTCTTTAGCTTATTTAACTAGGTCTCTTCTTTGAGCATAGTCCAACTCAATCCCTCAAATCCATACCATTTGTACCCTTGTCAACATAAAAACACTTTAATTATTTATATCACCCTAAAATTAGGTGGATTTAAAATTTTAAAAAAAATATGGTTAGAACTCTTTCTATGCACCAAACCCTAGATTTAGGTTTTTTTAGACAGCTATAAACACTGAGAGCCTTATAAAAGGCATTAATATTCGCGTATAACTTTAAAATAGACATTACACATTTTAAAGGTCTATATTCAGCATATAATCCTCTAAAAATAAGCTATACATCTCATTTAATTCATTTCTTAGTGGAAACCATCAATTCTCAGTCTCTTAGCAATATGTTTTATTAACTAAATAGGGGTAGGCAAGGGTTAATTGTCCATGATTAATCCAAAATAATTCAATCCACATATGAAAGTTCTCAATTCATTAAATTATTATTAAACACCAATTCCCATTCAATAACAAGTTCCATTAATTCCTCTATTTGGCATTATAGTTAGTCTTTTCTTTGTTATGTTCAAGCAAACACAGTCAACAAGGTATTTAACATATGTCTTGAATTCTTGGTTTAGTAATAGTGAATTTCCAGCCCTAATACATTAAAATTATCAACATCACACTCTTATAAATCTCTTACATATTTTATACACCACTTCCTGATATTCTATTTGACCTTTCTATAGAATTTCTTGTTTGACAAGCTATACAATACTACTAGTTACAAGTTTAGGCATGTTTTAGGAAAATTATATTATATTTAAAAGCATATAGGGTTGAAAATAACCCTAAAGGAACTAAAAAAACACCTTATACAATTCATTATCACATGACACATTCATCTCCATGTATCTTTATGCTTTTCTACAATTTATTCAACACAAGCAAGCATACAAGTTATAGGACTGTGTTATCAAAATAGTGTATTTTATTGCAATTCAATGTTTAGAATTAATCATGCCCAATATATAAAGAAATAAAAATAAGGGAATATTACTTATCAATTACATAATTCTTTAAACACATTCTAAAAAAATTCATTACATTAAACGTGTACCTTCTTCTTACTCAAACCACATAATTTATATATAAAGCAAGATAAGCATATCCATTCATGCATAATCTCAATTTGAAATCTAGAACTTCTCATCATGGAGAGATAACAAATGTTACATTTTGATACAATAAGTCCATAATTGATATATATATATATATATATATATATATATATATATATATATCAATTATGGACTTATTGTATCAAAATGTAACATTTGTTATCTCTCCATGATGAGAAGTTCTAGATTTCAAATTGAGATTATGCATGAATGGATATGCTTATCTTGCTTTACATTTTGATACAATAAGTCCATAATTGATATATATATATATATATATATATATATCAATTATGGACTTATTGTATCAAAATGTAACATTTCTTATCTCTCCATGATGAGAAGTTCTAGATTTCAAATTGAGATTATGCATGAA
>JARHVA010003615.1:790000-982500 GCA_037957365.1 Torreya grandis | reverse complement strand
CCAAGCATCCATAGCCCCAACAAAGATACCTTTGGCTCCTCTCCAGCCCTTACTTTATTTTTTTCTAGGCATCCATAACCCTAGTAAAGATTTCATAACTCACCATCCATGGAATCTAAAATTATTTTATGATTTAACTTCATTGGTGTATCATTTTTTTATATCCACATTCATAAACAATAATGGTTGAGAACTATAATTAGCTAGGTGTAAGGTTTTGTCAAGACATAGTTGGGATGTAATTCACTTTTAGATATCAAGATATGCATCCTAAAGTGATGAGTAGTTTAAATTTAGAAATATTGAGGGGTAAATTAGAAGACAAGATGTTAGATAAAGATAAAGATGTGTAAAAATATGACCTATAAGATAAGATGTTAGATAAAATCAACTGAGACAAAAATAACACTAAATTTTCCCCAAAATAAATGTTAGTCTAATAAGGCTTAATATAAACACTAAAAAAAATGTAAGTTTTACACTATAATGTTTTTTTAATGAGGATCCATGATGCGGGGGTGTGGGGGCAACATCCCCTAGTGGAATCAAGGGTAAGCACCCCTTATAGGGCTAAGGGGAAACACTCCTTATAGGGTAAAAGGGTAACAAACCTTGTGGGGTTTGCGGGTAGTGACTTGGGTGTGCTCTTTGTCGAGGTATAGGGTGGGGTAAAAGGGAAATGCTTCTGATGCCAAACATAATTTGGGACTTGTGGAACCTTTGGAATGACTCAAATTTCACCAAAAATGACATTAAAAGAAACACTCAAAACGAACAATTTTAAGGAAAAAATAAGGTAATTTTGAATACAAAATTACTACTATAATAATTAAAATCAGTTATACACAACCAATGCTATGAAAAATCACTTATAGAGAGTCAAAATCACAAATGGGACAAACAATTTTATAATATGCCATGTAGACTATCATTTTTTCTAGGTGGTTAGTCAAAATAATTTATGAGATGTACAAAACCATAATTATAAATAATCAATATTGTAAGAATTTAGTTGTAAATAAATGGTATTACAAAACTAAAGATCAGAATAAAAATTGCAAATTTATATAAGTGAAATTACAAACAATAAATAAAATGCTATGCTTATCATGGGGTTATGACTATTCAAAATTTCTTATGGGAAGCGCAAAATTGTGACTAGGAATCAAATACACAATTGATATAGTGATTTGTAAACTATGAGTAGACTATGGTAGTAATCATGTGGTTATGTAGGCAAAATTTCCTATGAGATGCGTAGAACTAAAAATAAAAAACAAGATCATGACTAGATATAAGAGACTTCGAAAGATGGATAAAAATATAATAT
Source organism: Torreya grandis (assembly GCA_037957365.1). NCBI lineage: Eukaryota > Viridiplantae > Streptophyta > Pinopsida > Cupressales > Taxaceae > Torreya > Torreya grandis. Next base: position 981,170 of record JARHVA010003615.1, on the reverse strand, counting down.
ATTTACATTTTTTTAGAGAATAAATGATCTTTTAAGAGGTACTAGACTATGATTTTTATGAATAATGTTATTCATATAATTTTACTAAAATTAAAACACAATTAAATTATATGTATTTGGAAATCAAAACCAGATAGTCATAACATTAGATTTCATCTTTACCTTTCAAGATAGAGGTTAGAAATAAGATATATATATATATATATATATGATATAAAAATAGATAACAAACAAAATCTTTAAAAAAATTCCACTGATCAAAACTGTGACTACCAGTGTCAAAAATGTGATTGAGAATCAAGATCGCTAATGCCTATAAGTGATTTTGCTCAGAGGCCAAGACCCTTATGATTTATGTTTGTTATATTTTTGGCCTATTCCTATATAAAATTAGGTTAGAAAAAGAGCCCAAAATAATATAAAATCTAGATTATAACATCTAATAATATGGATTAAAAGAGTTTATGAGCTAAGAGCAAAACCACAACTAGGTCTACTAAAATCATACATATTAGTCAAAATCACAACTAGTAAAAGGTAATTTTGTAATTTTTCAACTAGAAATAAGTGAGTTTGAAATATTTCATCTAATAATAAGTGATTTTACAATATTGTAACTAGAAATAAGTGATTTTGACTAACTAGAATGAATCAACTAAGTCAACCTAGTAGGTAATGATTAAGGTGGTCATTCGATGCAAAATTGTGACTATTGAGGGCAAAATCACAATTGATAGTTTCAAAATCACCCTTTGTAGAGTGAAATCGATCTTCACCTAAAACATGAGTTTTTTAAAAAAATTGAGCCCCAAATTATTGTAACTAGACGTGTAAGTTGATTTTTTTCACACTTCACATAATGGTTAGCTCAAAGGAGGGATCCCACTTTGATCAACAAATTATAAGCAAAAAAATTGTGAAAATGGATTGATTTATGCAAACATATCACTATCCTACATAAAATTATATAATACCTTTAATATGGAACTAATTAAATAAAACACAATTTAAATGAAAATATTATACCTGCATTATGCCTACATCTTCACCAATTTTATGTTCCAAACAAGATTAAGACAAAAACAAGACTAAGATTAAAGTTTATTAGATGTTGGATTTTTTGGTTCCTAGTTATTCACCATGTACATTGGCCTTTCACACTTTAATAAAAATCAAAAACTAAGATGGTAAACCCACTAGTATGTCATTCTATCTAGGGAAGGGTTTCACATCAAGACTATATAAAACATAGAAAATGACTAAGAGGAAACTACAAAGGGTATGGTCAGCTCCTTGCTACTTTTGAGTCTACCTAAATGAAGCTAAGAGAACCTAAGGGGTATCTTGATCACATGGAGAGATTTTGTAATTAAAACTCCATGGGGATTATCAGCATAAAGGGAATCTAATCTGAATAGAACACAACCAAACTTGATCACTCCACCTAGGAAGGGTTGTCACACAGAATGAGCAAACATTCTAATTCAGATACAAGCTACTAAAGATAAATATCAAAGTAATTGTAACCTTCACTCTAAATAATTTTCAATAATAAAGGGGATGAATAAAAGATTGCAATTTTAGGACTTAAAGCATAAAATGTAGACACATGTTAAATATATAATATTTATGCATCTGTAGGAAAATAACACTCATAGTATGTAACTGGGTATATTATTTGTAGGGTAGGATAGGTTAGAATAGTTGGATACTTATAAAATATAGGGTGGCATGTTGGTGGCTTCCAAATAGTAGAGTTTCTTGTTTTATATCATGACAATATTCCTTAGCAAATAAGCAAAAAATACTTCAAATGTAAGATATTGGTAAATATCGAACGATCCCTGAGAGATTAGAACATACACTAAAACTAATCTTTAAAAATTGTTTTCCCTTTCAAATCTATAAACTTAGGGTGCCCTAATATTTTATTTAAAAACCTATCTTGCAACAATGTAGAAAGATTTTATAATCTAAATCTATGCTCAAAATGGCAACTAGTAGTGAGCACAAACCCAAATTTCCAATCAACAATTCTTGAAAAACATGTCGGTGCACTTGATTTAAAGGAAATGATAAAAAACCACAAGTATTTTCATTAACTTGGAAAAAAATATTTCGTACATAAGTATTTCAAAATGCTTCCATGTGGAAAAGCATGGTGAGATTGTTATTTTGAAAAAGGAGACATAAACATGCTCTCAAATCTTTCTAATGGTTCTACCATTGCATCCAAATTAGCAAGGGAGATAAGATTTACACACAAAAATTGATCCCAATTTTTTTTTGCAAAATATAGACTTGGAAAAAATAGAAACCTAAAAAATATGACCAATAACAGTAACCAACAACCAACAATGATTGACCTTAAATAAAGGAGAATCCCCCTATTTATACGTTTTCAAAATATTGAATTATGGGTCACAAATTTCAAAACAAAGTTTTAAGTACACCAAGATGATTCCATATAAAAAATGTTCCCTTTCCATGATAGAAATCTTCATCCATTTTCAATAAAAATCATTATTGTAAATTCTTTTTCAAGGAATGATAAATATTTGCAACAAAAATTTGTTTTCTTGACTAGAAAAGTTGATGAACATGATCTAGAAGGTGGAAATTCATGATGGAGGTTGAACATACCATTTATCATCATATGAAACTACATGAAAATTATCTTGACCATGAGTTAGAGGGATAAAATTTGTTTGAGGAGCCAAACATAATTTTTCATCATGTGTAACCATCTAGAGATGTTCTCCTACTAATCAATTACTTACCTACACATTTTAAATTTCTTGGACAACTACCTCTCCTTTAGTGTATTTCATGGAATAGCCTACTCTTAAGATGATTTATATGGAATATTATTGATCAATGGCCCTTTGAATGATATTTTTTGGAGTGGTCCACTTTGGACTTGTAGGCTTGTGATCTCTCTCTTATGGAGGAACTTGGAAAAGTGCAATAATGAAATAATGCAAAAGACTTAGGTCATTTTTAACTTGTCATCTTTTAGCTCTAACTTATTTTTCACATTTTTTATTTTACAAATTTGACTTTTTCACAAATTTCCTTTTAGAGATTCCCTCATATTTTTTTAATACAAAAAATGTATTATTTTCACCCTCAAGGTTACCATGCCTCATTTTCAAAATTTTGAAGTCAATTTGCTTCAAGTTATGAAATCTTAGCTAATTGCCTTACACAGGGTCCTTGAATATGATGTAAATGCCTATGTGGCATCAAAATGTCATATTTGTTCACCAATATATTTGATTTACATTGAACTCAACATTAATTATCTCCATATGTAGTTGGACTTCTTGTTCATCCATAGAGCACTTCACTAGCTACCACATTGGATTCAATTGGGCATTCATAAGGCTTAAAAATAACTAGGCCACTTCGTTGGTTATAATTTGGGCACACATCACTTTCTTATTAGTTTTGAGCCTTTTAAATAGTTTATCTTGGCTTACACCATTGGATTTACTTAGCTGATCAATTGTGTGCCTTTGATATTCATCCAAAAGCTTGAACACCATTGGTTGTTTATAGGTATTGTAACAAAATGGTGTCACTTGGTATTTTTATATTCTCTTTAAATCTTACTCTATCATCCTATCGAGCTAATGTACTCTTTCCAAGTGGTGATATTGTGTTCACTCTAGTATTTTCTGAAAATTCTTGACTTAATATGTATCATAGATTAGATTGTGTATACTTGAATGCGTATCATCAATATTTGAGAATGTGCTTGATCTTTAGCCTATAACCATGTATTGACTTTTTAATTATGCCCTCATACTATTAGATATTTTCACTTGATTAAATGTGCATCATTATATTACAATCTATGAGATTGAGCATGATTTTTTCCTTGATAAAACTCTTTATTGCTTTGAGTGCCATCACAACATGTGGCAGCACCTTATTCTACTTGACCTTTTGACCAATTTTTCTCATTGTTAGATCTATGATAGGGTTCTGACAATGGTGACACTTATCAATAGCTTACTCATCTTGGGTTTTTGTTTTAAAAATTAGACTTCTACGTACCATCCATTGGGATCTGTACATTTCATCGTGTACCATCAATCGATGGGAACCTACTCAAATTTTAATCGTGCCTTATAAACTCATCACTTATACAATCTAGGTGAATTTAGTTGGATCTTTTGGTCACCCATCCTTTTGGTCTTCAATATGTTCACCATTTCTATCTTGTATCAAATTGGTCATTAGAAGAAATTTTTCAGATATTTTATCCATGACATTCCTATCTTCAACATTTCCATCTTTGGCATACCTATGTTCATTTAGCCTTTTCTCATCAGGACTTTTTTCTCAGGCAATTTCCCCCGTACAATCTCTCTAAAGCATTTAGTACCTTCTGGCCTTTCTCCATGAACAAAATATATGATAGAATTAATTCCTCCAAGATTTTTGTCATGGGAAATTTGCTCAAAAAAAAATTGGACGTTGTTTTTTTGCCAAAGGAATTAGACTTTGCACTTTTGTCTTTCATTAGGATAATTATTTTCAACATTTTATAAAAAATAATTTACTCAAATAAATTGAACTTAATAATCAACCTTGACACTTTCCCTGACATAATGCAATTCTTTCAAACTTTTTGTAGTGGATAAAATGTCTAACAGAAATGGGTTATTTGTGAACACTTTGGCCAAGACATTGTATTTCTTTAGAATTTTTATAGCAGACAAAATGTCTGATGAAAATAAGTGTTTAGACTTAGTGTTCATAAAAATCTAATTTTCTTCAAACATTTTATCCACTACAAAAAATTCAAAAGAATTCATTATGTCATGGAAAGTGTCAAGGTCAATTCTTAAGTATAATTTCTTTTAGGAAATTATTTCAAATAAAATGTATGAAACAATTGTCCTAATGAAAGATAAAAGTGTAAAGTCCAATTTGTTTTGATCAAATTTTCCATGAAAAAAATTCTAAATTAATTAATTCCATTGGTCATTTTATTCTTGTAAAAAGGACTATAGGTGCTCAATGCTTCAAAGAGACTATATAGGGGAAATTTCTTGGGACAAAAGTCATAATGAGAAAAGGCTAAATGAATACAGGGATGCCAAAGACATAAATGTTAAAGATAGGAATGTCATAGACAAAATGTTCAAAATAATTCTTTTGATGACCAAGTTGTTGCAAGATAGAAATGTTAAAGATAGAAATCCTGAAGAACTAAAGGGTAGGTGACCAAAAGATTTGAATAAATTCACCTAGATTGCATAAGCATTGAACTCACAAGGAATGTTTAAAAAGTAAATAGGTTTTTGTTGATTGATGATACATGGTGAAGTGTATAGATCCTAATTGTTGATGTGTAGAAGGCTAATTTTTTAAACAAAGCCTTAGGATGAGTGAGATGGTGACACATATCACCATTGTGGGAACCCTATCAAAGATTTCATGGTGAGTAAAATAGGTCAAAATTTCAAGTAGAATAAGGTGCCACCATGCGGCATGATGGTTCACAAAGAAATAGAAACTATTTGTAAGGAGAAAACAATGCTCAATATTATGAATTGTAATATAATGATGTATATTTGATCAAGAAAAAATATCTAACAGTACGAGGGCATAGTTGAAAAGTTAATACATGGTCATAGGATAAAGATCAAGCACATTCCCAGAGATCAATGATACGTGTTTAAGTGTACACAATCCAATATATGATAGTTATTATGTGAATAATTTTCAACAAAGCCTAGAGTAAATATGAGACTATCACTTGACAAGAGTGTGTTAGCCTAATAAGATTGATAGAGTAGGATGCAGTGAGCCCATGGAGCTACCAAGTGGCACCATTTTGGTATAAGACCTATAGATAGCCAATGGTATTTGATCCTTTAGATCAAGATAAATGGAACTTGATTGATCAAGTGATTAAATCCAATGATGCAAGATAAGATGGACTATTCAAATGGCTTAGAAACAATGAAGTGACCTAGTCATTTTTAAGCCTTGTGAATGTCCAATTGAATTCAATGTAGCAGCTAGTGAAGTGATCTATGGATGAATAAGAAGTCCAAATTCATATAGAGAAAAGTTATATTGAGGTCAATATAAAATTAAGCATGACATGGTGATGCCACATAGGCATATACATCATATTCAAGGACCTTGTAAAAGGCAATTGGTTGATATTTCACCATTAAAAACAAGTTGACTTGGTAAATTTACAAATGAGGCATGGTAACCCTGAGGGTGATAATAATGCATTTTGTCATTTAAAAATATATGAGGGAAGCCATTAAAGGATATATATGAAAAAGGAAAATTTTCAAAATTTAAAATGTGAAAAACAAGTGGGAGCCAAAAGGTGAAAAGTGAAAATGACCTAAGTATTTTTGCATTGTTTCATTATTGTGCTTGTCCAAGTTCTTCCATGAGAGAGAGATTATAGGCTTTTATGTTTAAATTACACCACTCCAAATAATATAATTATAAGGGCTATGGATCTATAATACTCTTAGGAAATCATTGCAATAGTAGGTTGTTCCATGGTGTGCATTAAAGGAGAGGCAACTCTCCAAGAGATTCTAACTATTGAAGTAATCAATTAGCATGAGAGCTTATCTAGATTACACATGAGGACAAATTCTATTTAGATCCTCAAATGATTTTTCTCCCTCCATCTCATTGTCAAGATCATCTTCAATAAGTTTCATATGATGATAAATGGTATATTTGACCTCCATCACAAATTTCCACCTTTTATATCATTTTCACCAACATTTCCAGTCAAGAAATCAAAATTTTATTGAAAATCTTCGTCATTCCTTGAAAATGCAATTATAATAATGATTTTTCCTATAAATGAATGAAGATTTTAGACATTTCAAGGGAATATTTTTTAGCTAAAATCATCCTGTCTAACTTGAATTTTTTTTTACAAATTTGAAAGTTATGACCCATAGTTCTAGATTTGAAAATGTATAAATAAGGGGCTTCTTCTCTATTCTATATTGTTGGCTATTGGTTATTGGCCATTGGTCCCTATTATTAGTCTTTATTTTTAGATGTCTATTTTTTCTAAGTCTAGGTTCTATAGAAATTATTTTGGGATTATTGTTGTGTGTAGATATTATCTCCCTTGCTAAGGTGGTTGTAGTTGTATAACCATTAGCAAGCTTTGAGATCATGTTTATGTCTCCCTTGTCAAAATACAAATATCACCATGATTATTCCCATGGAATCATTTTTAAATACTAATGTATAAATTTTTTTTTCAATTTAATGAAAATGGTTGTGGTTCTTTTTTATTTCTTATAAATAAAGTTTAGTAACATATTTTACGAGAATTTTTGATTGGACATTTGAGTTTGTGCTCACTACCAGTTGTCATTTTGACCATAGGTTTAGATTATAAGCTCTTTGTATGTTACTTTAGGATAGGTTGTTGAATAACTAGTTAGGGCTCCCTAGGTTTATGGATTTGATAGGGAAAAATATTTTAAAAGACTAGTTTCAGTGTATGTTCTAGTCTCATAGGGATCATTTGTTATTAACCATTATCTTGGATTTGAAGTCTTTTATGCATATTTTCTAAGGAATATTGTCATGAAATAATGTAAGAAACCCTACTATTTAGAAGCCACTAGTATTCCACCCTCCATTTTATAATTATCTAACTACTCTACACTATCCTACCCTATAAATAATATACCCAATTGCATATTATGAGTGTTTTTTACCTACAGAGTATAAATATTGTATAATTAACATGTGCCTACATTTTGTGCTTTAAATCCTAGAATTTTAGTGTTTTATTCAGCCCCTTTGTTGCTAAAAATTCCAAAGAATGAAGGTTATAATAACTATTATATCTATCTTTAGTAGATTGTATCTTACTTAGAACATTTTCTCATTTCATGTCATAACCCTTCCTAAGTGGAGTAAGTAAGTTTGGTTTTCTTCTTGATAGATTTATATCGCTTTGTGTCAATAATTTTCATGTAGGTTAAATTGCATAATATCTAGATATGAACAAGGTGCCCCTTACATCCTCTCACCTTGGTTTATGTAGAGCCAAAAGTTATAGTGATCTAACCATACCCTCTATAGATACCTCTCAATAATTTTATATGTCAGGTCTAGTCTTCATGTGAAATCCTTCCCCATATACAATGACATACTAGTAGGTTTGTCATCTTAGTTTGTCATTTTTCTTCAAGTGTGTAAGGCTGAGCATACCTAGTGTACAACTAGGAACCAACACTCTTTCGGCACTGTTAATATTGCATGTTAAAAGGTGTTTTATCCCTTTCGAACATTTTTATAAAAAATTTAGTGTCTTTGTATTATATCTCATCATTAACTTCAACAAAATATGTTTTAACATGTATCACATTTAGTTTGTTAACTATTATATTATAGAATTATGATTCTAGTGGTGACTCTAATATTTGGTTTCAAGAAAAAATAGTGTCTATTTTCAATATTATTCTGCTTAGTTTTAGCTTTGATTATTTACTTATTTGCAAAGCTAAAAGAATTGAGATCATCTTTAAAAGGTGACCCATCTAAGGAACTTATCTCACCATTAAGTGTATATCAAATATGAAGGAGACAAGTTTGGAGGCTTATTAAGGGGAAAAGCTTATTTGCTAAGGGTTTTCAATATTTTGATAATATTGAAATTTTTATTGACCCTCCCATTATTGAGTTCTATCATAACTATCATAGCAATTCTAAAAACTATAGTCATATGTATTACCCAGTTCCTTCTCAACTAGCTGAATTCCCTCCCATGTTTGATCCACCAAATCCACCTCATTCACCCCCTCATATCCCTTTTCCATATGTTATTAAACTTACAATTGAACCAATCATGATGCATAGGGACCCAGATGAGAATGAACATGATTCATTCCATGCTCCTAGATTCAGACCTATCAATTTGATGAAATCTAAAGTTATCCTAATGAAGTCATAAATGATGTAATGAATTTCCTTACAAATTCTAAAGGGAACAATGAAGTAAGTGGCGATCATCACTTGAGGGATTTTAATAAGTTTATTAAATATTATGAGGTTGAGAATGAGGATGTGTCCATTAAGTTGTTTGTGCACATGCTAGAAGAAGATGCACATGAATGGTTTAACTCCCTTCCTTATGGATGTATTGAATCATGGGAAGAGATGAAGAATGTCTTTAAAATTTAGTATGGTGAAAGGGTTGACACTTGATTTATTTTATCTAAGTTTGAAAATATTAAGAATAATCCCAATGAATTTGTGTATAACTAAAATACATGATTCAATAAAGATATGATGTAGTTGCCCAAGAACATCATGCCTAGTGATATAGCATGCTTGATTAAATATTGTGATGCCTTTGACTAGAATATTGAAATTGCTTTGATATCTATCTTTAGTATATTTTATTTGACTTATAACATTTGATCATTTTGTTACAACCCTTCTTAGGTGAAGTTATCAAGTTTGGTTATGTTCTAGTCAGATTCACATCCCTTTATGCTGATAATCCCCATGGAGGTTGAATTGTGGAATCTCTCCATATAAGCAAGCTACCCCTTAGGTCCTCTCACCTTGGTTTAGGTAGATCCAAAGTACTAGAGAGTTGACCATACCCTTTGTAGGTGCCTCTCAATGAGATTTTGAATTTTGTCTAGTCTTGATGCAAAACCCTTCCCTATCTACAATGACACACTAGCAGGTTTCTCATCTTAGTTTACCATATTTGTTCAAGTGTGAAAAGCCAATAATACATGGTGTACAATTGGGAACCACTAGTATTGTTATGGAAAACTCATATTTTATGATAGCATGATATTGGCTCGATGAATTCGATAAGTAGACTAGTTTGGCATGAGAGGATCATAGATTTAATAGTTAGTTTAGCAATGGAGGGGTGGTTGATTTAATAGTGGAATAAGAGATAATCAATAAAAATATTCAAATTTGGGTGTAGGAATATAAATGGTGGAGAATTATTTAATGAATTAAGAATTCCTTGGATGATTCTACAAGAGGGAATGTTCTAGAGGTAGAAACATCTAGAATATTTTTGGAAGCCTAATGATAATTAGTAGATGATTATTCATGTGATTAGGGGGTTATGTAAATTTTATTGGTGTAGGAAAGGATACTCATATGCTAGGGTAGGTGGGAGGGAATTTTAAATTCTCAAATATTAGATAAATAGGGTTAGTTAATGGATAATGGGGATTTAGGTGAATTAATTAGGTTATAGAATGTTATAAGGTTATTACATGACATGAAAAATGAAGAGGGGGTATGAGACCAAATATATATAATGGGATTAGTAAGATTATTTTTAGGAAATAAGGAAATATATGATATTATTAGATGAAATTATTGATAGAGGGAAACAAACAAATTTACATGTGTATAAAACTTAACTTGATTTTCTACAAGTATAGAGCTCATTTCTTTATGACATGCCCTAAATGAAGTTCGGAGATACTGAGTAAGTGTGTAAATGTGGAGTTAATGTTTTTATAACATTTATAAATTTAAATATGTAAATATTTAGGTGTATAAGTTTGGAGGCCATGTTTTATGACATGCTCCAACTGAAACCAAAATACCGAGAAGATGTATAAGTGTGGAAGTCATGTTTTTATGACATGGCCACAATAAAATATGAAAACTATGGAAATGTGGATGAAATGCTTGTATGAAATACCCCCAATAATATTCCCCCCATTTTGAGGCAAGGGAAATATAATTTTATATTTACCTTACCTCAAGAGGATAAGGTGGATTTATAATTTGTGTATGAATCATGTAGCATATAATGATGCCATGTTACACTAGATATAATAATTAGGCTTGTATTATATGATCAAATCAAGTTATAAAATCTATGATATTGATCATGGTAATATCTAGAGATTAACAGTACAACCTCAAAAAGCAATCAAGCATGCACATAAGGCACTCAATGTAATACAAAGGAATGGTCCAAGAAGACCTCATAAAATGGGCATGTTCAAACACTACATAATATAAAGGGATGACATATTTAAATTACCAATCAACATATAATGGAACATAGGCCAATAAGAAAGGAACATATTCAAATGTTCCATAAGGAATACAATACCACATAATTCCATACACTTAAGGAAGTACAAATGTTATTAAATGAAGTAAAAGAAGCCAATGTAAGAATATTATAATAGTCCTTTCATATATGTTTTATCAAAAAAGTTATGTATTATATAATATCACATTTATTGTGAAATAGATGAACATGGATATACACATATGTAAATTTTAGCATATAATATTAAACATGATAATTTATAAATGATCATAAAGAATTTGTAACATGAAACAATCATGATAAAATAAAATAATTTCCCCCCATGTACTATATGATGTGGAAAGAGAATATGTAAATTATCTATAAATGCATAGACCATGTGTCTAGGTATGCTTATATTGCACTCAAATATTTTTGAAACAAATATGTGTAAAAAAATGAAATTATATGCTATTTAATAGCATAAATAGACAACATATATTCTTAAGAGCTAATAAAGTCTAGGAATGCTTATTTTCTTTTGTATTTTTGAATTATTTGAATCTTTTTATATTTTATGGAGTATTTGAAAGAAAAGGGGTATCCTATGATATTATATAATGTATTATCATAGCTATCTAAAATCTTATAGTATGGTATATGAATCTAATGATACTTCCAAGGAGTATAAATATGTGTCATATCTAGATTTGTAGAGTTTGTGGTAACCTAGATATATGTAATAGGACTCTATGGTCATGAAGAAATAATAGGATTAAGGTTTGGTGGAACCAATATTTTACTTATTTATGGTTTTTTTAGAGTATATTTAATTGGAACATGTTTAGATTCTCTAGGTAACTTATTATGTTGTGTAACAATAGATGAATATTCCATGCAATCGACTGTGTGTCTCTAGTGCAAAGGCCTCTCAAGAATGGGTTGAATAGAAAATGGGATTTCACATTGTTTACCATTTCATGGAGGATTATACTTATTAGGTTTGATAATTAGTTGTCTTGTAATAAAATGCGCTTGTTTAAGTGGATGTTCATATGGAATTTAAGGAACCATGACTATCCTATTAGTGTGAATATATTTAATACACCCATAAATTATGGAATGTAATATGTGGATTATATGTATCTAAGTCTTAAAAATAACATGATATGATGTGCCATTTAATTATCTAACCATTTTAATTTAAGTGTATAAATTATCATGTGTATAACCTAAATGTGCAAGTAATGTCAGTACATACATTCACACCAGCACCACTGTTTATCATAATAATATGTATAGGTTGATATTCAAGGTATGATCAAATAAATAATGAATCAAGATCAGAGTCATGATCCAATATTTAATTTTCATAAAATGTAATATAATTTATCTAAACCATAAGATTTATTGTGCATGTATAAGTGCCAATAATCCCATATAATGGGTTCCCATAATGTGATTGAAGAAGATGTGCATTGTATGACATTTTCACTTATGGATATTTATTAGAATTCTCTTGTAAAAGTTTATTAAATATTATATGACTATGGTGATCACAAAGTTGTGAACCTAAATCATGGTGATCACAAAGTTGTGAACCTAAATCCTTTTGAGTATCATTTAATTTAATATTTTGGTCATCAATTAGGTCTTGGGTCTTATGATTCAAGGTATAACATGTGTTTATAGAATGATTAGGACCTTAGTGATAATAAAAATATGCAATATCATTATATCATTTAGGTATAGAGAGTACGGAAAGATATTAGATGATGCTATATATATATATATATATATATATATAGATATATATACATATACATATATATATATATATATATATATATACATATACATATATACACACACACACACACACACACACACACATATATATATATATCTGTGTGTGTGTGTATGTATATATATATATATATATATATATATATATATATATATATATGTATGTATGTATATATGTATAGATATGTATATATATATATATATATATGTATATATATATGTGTGTGTGTGTGTGTGTATATATATGTATATATGTGTGTGTGTGTGTGTGTGTGTGTGTGTGTGGTAACCATGTAAATTTAATATTAGGTGCATTGGATGAGATGAGTCTATATTAGTTTGTTGTGACTCTATGTTACTGATTGTGTTTTATTTCATTATTAGGTTATTTAGTTTTGAAATTGTAACTCTATTTTATATGAAATTTGGTATTGGATGTAGTTGGTTTGTTTTCTAAACACTTAATTTTTTTTCAAGGAAATAGGTTTCATTTCATGATTTATAACACTATGGCATAAGTCATAAAAATATTTAAAACTTTTGAAAACAATAAACTCATGTAATGGGGGAAATTTTGGATGAATATGTCTTAAATATATTTATCAACCATTTGGTTTGTCATTTTGGCCAACATTGTTTTATATTTCAAAACATATTCATTAATAGGTTCACTAGATCCTTATTTTATCATTATAATTTAAACATATGACAAATTATATGTGATGTTGATATAGAAATGTGCTAGGATATAATTTTATATAGGTTTGAATGCTCTCACAAATTGGAGTTGTAAATCATAAAACCATCATAAATCATAGACTTTTAGGTTCCTTGGAAATAATTTGGTCAAAATTTTATCATTAGAGGCATAATCAAGACATGCCACATATAAATATCAGAGATGTTATTTAGGATCACCCCTTCCATCATAAAATGTGATATTGATTACAAATAAACTATTGTCAAAGGTTATAGATATATTTAAGGTACAATATTATTATATAACACATATTTTTAATCAATATCATATAGCGATTTCATATAATTTTACTTAATGTTGCTAACTATAGTTTGTTAAAGTTTTATACTTTGTAAAATATCTTCCACATTTTTATTACTAAGTTTTAAAATCTGATAATTCAATAAGGGCACAAACATCTTTTGATTTTATATAGCTACTCAAATAGTAAATGGGTTTTAATTTCAAATTGTTCCCATGGAGGATGTGGAAATAGTAGGACTTATTTCATAGAACAATAGTGCAAACACATAACTCATGCCCCCACAAAAATTAATAATTTATGATGTGCTCAAAGGGAGTGAAATAATAATATGGGGATGTCCCATAGCTCTAATAGTATGATAAATACATGCATCTAGTTGTTCATCTATTTTTTTCATTTTTTGTTTCCAATATGGTTTTGAGGATCTAATCAAGATCTTATAGGTTTTGATAGATATGGTTTCCAAACCTAATAATAAATTTTAATTTCTATTGATAGATTTTTTCATGATCACTATTTTAATTATTTTCATTATATTCATGATTATTATTATCTTCTATGATAACCACTTTATTATTTTGTTTAGTTTCATTATTGGTACTTTCATTAAGTCTAGGAATTGATAATTCATTAGTTCAAGCCATCTTAGGTGGAAAAATTGGAATCTATAATTGTTAAATAAAAATAACACGTAATCTATGGATACACATAGGTTTCATACAAATGATATAATAGACCTAGAAAAAATAACAAGGAAAAACCCTAGGAGGATGAATACCCTAGTGAAAGCTAGGCTTTGCATGAAAAGACATAGAGGTCAGCTTCACCAAATGTTTAACCCTAAATTTAGAATGTGTCATGGTATTATGTTAATAAAATATAAATAATTCAATCTCAAGGGTGATAAAATAATATATAGTAGGATAATTAATTATAAACTCAAATAAATCATTATTCTAAATCATAATATTTAGATATGGTAGATACATAATGTAATACATATGTAATGTGTTCAAATAATTGAAATATAAATTATAAATGATATTTAATTGGGTTTACTATGTGTAGGTAGATCTATACTATAAAATTTAATGAAGTATGCATGATCTTTATTGTAAATCAGTCATCATATTCTATAAATTGTACTTATGTAGCCATAGACACTACCATTAATACTTGTGTCTTAATGTGATGGAAGTGTCTAGTATGGAATAATGAATGTATTTGGATGTGACCAACTTCACTATTATAAGTTTTCTATTTCCTTTTAGTGATGCATTCATATTCTATATATAGGTTGTTACTCTTCACTGATTGATAAAACCCTATCTCTTCATCCTTCTTCACCCTTAAAATTAATTTTCTAAAAATGGGTTAATCGATTCATGGTTTTGAGTTAACCCCAAAGACCCATATATAAATGGGTGACACCTACATGAATAATACTCAAATTAGGGTATCATACTTATGTATTTCTATGTTATGTTTGGGAAAGTGTGTGCAAAAGGGTGTAGTATACTATATGAACATGCATGCAGTGATCTAACTTATAGTTTGACAAATATCACTCATTATCTACTCTTTGAATGTTTTAAACTAATAATATGACTAATCCTATTATTGATATCAAAATAGGGATGAATTTGGAAGAATAAATTTGTTTTGTATTTTATTGATTTAGCTTTAGTATGTGTTTACTTCGTATTTTCTAGATGAGGAATGAGAAGGCTTAGAATTGTATCTATACAAAACCTTTTGAAAATATCTCATGGTAGGGTTCAATAGCACAAACTGTCTAAGCCATAGGTTTGGAATAATTATCAATTTTTATTAATTTTGGTAAGTATAAAATAGATAAATATTTAAACATTAACGTTGGTAGTAGTGTCCCTCTACGATCAATAGCGTCCATAAGGATAGATAACATGTATAGATCTAAAACTGATAGAGAAGGATTTTTATAAGGTTCCAATACTTATGTGCATTTTAGGATACTTATGTCATCATAATGATATGGATTTGAATAATATATAGTAATTTATGCCCATAGATATAGTGAATGAGACATTTTCGATAGCAGGGAGGTCTAATAATGAAGGATAAATCCCTAATTGATATATTTTGAATGTAAAATATATATATATATATATATATATATATATTCAATTTTGGTATCTATAGTATAACATGTCATGTTAACATAAGAAACACTACATGAATAATAGGAATTCCATAAAATATATGTCCATTAGTGTTGTATATGTATCAAAAATATAATTATATCATGATATTATAAAAGCTATAAGATCATAAAATATAGTGAATATTTAGATAATATTGGTGTATAGGTAACTTTATAAACATAAATTTGGTAATAGGTACTTGAAAATGGTAATTTTGAAAACATTCAAAACCACATGGATTCAACATAAATAATTGACTCTTACGTGCTATTATTAAAACCCTTTTTTCTATATGTGGTCTTAACTGTTTGTTTCTCATTACAATTATAAAAAAAATTAATGTAAAATTATTGAGTTGTCTAAAATAACCTTGAGTTTGTCCATGATATAGTAATATATAATCCATCTAGATAGGTACATTCTAGGTAGATAGGGGCACATTAATCCCCTACACATTTATAGTGGCCACGTCCCATGCCAAATAATGACTAGTTTTGAAAATTGAAAATATCCTTTTCGGTCTTCTTGAATAATTACATGGTCATCTAAAGGAAATTATTAAAACATTCACATGTATAAATACATGTCAAGAGTAACTCATTACAATCCATTTTCTATAAAAAAAATTTAGTCCTATACACTTCTACACATTGAGAGAATCTTCCCTACTCTTCTCAAATTTTTAGAAATTCACAAGAAGCATCCATAAACCAAGTCAATATCCCTCTAAATCAAGTCAATATCTATAATTTTAAATCATATAGTACATAATATTACTACATATACATATTTAAAGGATAACTTTTTTTATATTCACTTTAGGTGGGAGAAATATATATCCTTGATGTTCCTCCTTGGAGTATTAGATATTTAGGAAATAATCAACTATAATATAGGTGATTGAGGTAAAATCATGCCATTAAAGTACCCTATTTTTTAAATTTTTTTTCAAGATATAAAAATTACCCAAGGTTATCAAACACAATAGAATATAAATGATGATGTAATCAAAACCAAACCCTAATTTTGATATCTCATATTATTCATCATTTACATGCACAAAAATTGAAACAACTAATTTTTATGCATAGTCAACTAAAAAAAATCCAAGGTAAATAGACTTAACACATTATGACAATATCCTTACATAGTTCAATAATATATAAATTTCTTATTCTTATAATTATAATATCTTGTTTCTAGATTCCTACTTTCTCAATCTTTTCTTGTTAGCAGTCTATCATAGTCTAATAAGATAAGTTCATAGTCAACAAATTGGAATGCACTATGTCATCATTTACTTATAGTGGGCATATCCATATTCTATTTTCATTATTTATTTTGATATTAAGCCTCTAATATAACCTCTTATTCTTATTTCCACTTGAATATAATGATAATTGTCAACAAAATTATATGTGCAAGCTAATTATATCTCTTCTTAGTGTTTTCTAAAAAATTTAAGTTTCTATATTTAGTAATTTATCAAAATTAGAATAATTTAATAGTTTATATTTATTGTTTTAAATATATAATAATCCTAATACAATATAATTTATTTTGTTTTATCAAAACTAGGGTAAAATAATATTGGTAAACAAAAACTTTATTTTTAGGCCTTTGATTTCTAATTTCATTTTTCACAATGCTTTATTTTCAAACTATGTTTTGAAAATTTTAAAATCATAGGAGCTATCATTTTGGGTAAATTATTCTTATTTTTACCTAATCCTTAGATTCAAGGGAACTTACCCAATACTAAATCCATTAGACAACACTATTCCTATATTTTAGTTTCCATGAACCTCAGAATAGATTGTAAATTTATAGGTTCTATTTTCAACCATAGGAAGCTACGAACTATTTTTACTTGTAATATATCGAGAAGGATTATCCCTAAGAAGTTAATCTCAATATAACCTAGAGATAAGATAATTTTAATTTGGGAAATGTGGAATTATATATATTCAATGCCTTCACTACTATATTCATTATTTAGATTTATATCTAACAAACTATAAAGAAAACACACTCTTGATTAGTTTCACCCATTTTCCTTCTCTTTTATAGCTTTTAATGTCACTAAATAAGGTCCTTATTCCCTATATCTAAATAATAGTTCTAAATTAAGTGGAATCACTATAGCGCATGTTAAAATTCCTTTAATTTATTCTCAAATGGATAATATAGACACTATTGATCAATATGTTGATGTAATCATTGAAAATTATATGCACATTGAATATGATGTTAATAATAATCAAGATAATGAAATTTTAAATGATAATAAATATAATCCTAAAATATCCATCATAATTGATCTCAATAAAGTCACTAAGGAAGGATGCAAAGATATTTAAGGTACAAGAGTATTATGTAACACATATTTTCAATCAATATCATAAGGTGATTTCATATAATTTTTCTTAATGTTGATAGTTTATACAATATCTTCTACATTTTTATTACTATGTTGATCAATATGTCCATGTAACCATTGAAAATTATATGTACATTGAATATTATGTTAATGAATATCAGGATAAATAAATTATGAATGATAATAAAGATAATCCTAAAATATCCATCATAATTGATCTCAATGAAGACACTAGAGTAGACCCCAATAAAGTCAAAGTATTATCTAATTTTCTTTAAGTACTTCAACAATGTCCACAATAAGTAGATACATTTATCCAATTACTACTAACATCTAATACTACATTTTAGACAAATAATGTTTCATCTTATATAAAATAATATGAGGTGCCTTTGAAAAAACATAACACTCCAATTTTAGGTATTCATTTTTGTACAATGTGCCTATTCTTTTATCAACTTCATTATTCACATATTTTACAACACCATTAGGTATGGAGGCATCAAATAGTAAAACACAAATTAATTTTTTTATGTATACAAGGGTATGATATATACTTCCTTTTATCACTTCACAAGATCCACTTTCATCTTATCCTAATGTATCCTCTCTTGAGTAAACTATTATATCCTAGAATTCTAAAATATTAAAATTAAAAATGTGTTTCTAAAGCTACTCATGTAATGTATTATCATAATCTAATTCACAATCCTTTGGCACCTAAAATACTCTCTTACCTACTATAAAAAAAACATTGTATCAACTAATATAGCATTTTATGATGGGAACCCTAAAATTTCAAGTATTAGAGTTTCTACTATTATGTCCATTCCTATATTAACCCCTCTAGTTACATATTTGTCAAAACCCATAGGTATGGTAACATCAATTGATTTTAAAACAATTCACATGCATATTTATATAAGAGCATCATATAAGCCTCCCTTGATCACCACTCAATTTAATGTTTCAACTTAACCTAATGTATTCTCTCTTGAGATGACTATCTTATCCTTACATGCTAAACTATTGTAATTAGAACAAGGTGTTTCTAATGATACTCACATAATGTATTCTCATGTTCTACTTCACAATATTTTGGAAGATGAAATAACATAACCTATTACACATCACCAATAGGATTTTTAGTGTCTACCACTTTAAGAAGTTAAATATTATAATGAATAACATCTTTGTTCCTTCCATGCAAAATGTTTAGACTATTATTTCAATGAATAATTACTTACCAAACTATATTTAAGAAGTATCAAAGACTAAAATCTATGATGGTTTTATTATTTCCCACTTCAATCAATTAGATCATTCAAAACATTATCATAAAAATTAGTATTGCACTTATTAATCAACATTGGTAAAAATATATCTTATGCAAAAATTAATAAACTCAAGCAAGCATCAAATGAGCCAATTAGTGGATATTTTCTTTGATACAAAACCATTTTTACAAAGATGACAAACTATAAGGTAGATAATTAAATAAAAAATACCTTCCCTCAAATCTTAATATCACCAATCCTTTAATCAATTATGTTTGATAAATTTAAATATTTTAATGAGCTACTCCATATAGTAAAATAAATCAAAGATAAAATTGTTAGGTTGTGGAGCTAAAAGCTTCAACTGTTGCAGACATGGAGGAGGTTGCTGAGTTCTAGGGAGACTGGCATCAGCAGAGTATAGTGTAGAAGGAAACTGACATTGGTAGGTGTGAACTGAGGACAATTGGCATCAACAGGTGTGAACTAAAGAAAACCAGCATCGGTAAGAGGTCAGCCGACGTCGGTCACCTCCAAGTAGATAGCGACTGACGTCGGTCACCTGTGGCGGTTTTTGAACTATTCGTTACACGAATAGTTAGTTCATTAAACTGAGTGTTTGCATGTTAAAGGCTATTTTTGGTCTTTAGCTACGTGTCTAATTATTGTAAATTAGAAGTCTAAGATATTATTTAAGTCTGGGATCTATTTATAGACCCATTGGCATGTATTGTAATTAAGGCAAGAAAAGAATTTCTTCCAGTTGTAAGATCTTGGTCAGTAGGTGTGCAAGGCCACATTTGAAGATCTACATGTGTAAGTATGATCATTTGAGTTTCAGGTTGTTGTAAGCTTATGGGAGATCTACTTGAAGTACTTTAGAGTGCTTGGTACTGGCAGGGTTATTACTGACTGGTTGGAGAGGTGAACACCAATTCTATGTGTGAGTTGTGTGTTGGGACCATTTTTGGTAGGAGAGTGAACTCTTGAAGAAAATTACTGAACACTTGAGGTGTGGGAAGCTTCTAAGAGGTGTGGAGAAGAAGTGGCATCTTCTTTATTGTATTTTATTTTCAGATGAGTATTAATACAAGATTGTGTATTGTCTCTCATATTCTATGCTATTTGTGAATTCTAGTTACTTATTACTTTTGGATAATTCTGCATGTTTAATTACTTGTATTTGTTAATCATATTGTGCTCTTTCTGAGGAGAAAGATCCTAACAAGTGGGATCAAAATAGGTGTGTTATTCCTGATTCCCTAGTAACTGGTATCAGAGCTTTTGGTTGGGATACTAATAGGTTGTATCAGATCTAATTAGTGTGTGTTGATTACAGGTTACTCACAGGGGATTCTATTTGAGTGGGAGTAGAGCAATGGCAAAAGAAAGTAAGCTATGAATGGAGAAGTTTAATGGTAAGAACTATTAATTATGGAAGATGCATATTGAAGATTATCTGTATCAGAAAGATTTGTACTTACCGTTGGGTGGGGTTGATTGCAAGCCCTAAGATATGAAGGATGAAGAATGGGAGGTTCTTGATCAGAAGGCTCTAGGATCTATAAGGTTGAGTCTTGCATCGTCTGTGATTTCCAACTTATCACATGCTAAGACAATGGTAGAGTTGATGGAATCTTTGGCAAATTTATATGAAAAACCCTCAGCTTCGAATAAGGTATTTCTTATGAAGTAATTATTTAATTTTTAGATGTTGGAAGGTGGATCTCTACATAGTCATCTTAGTGATTTCCATGGTTTGGTAAACCAGTTAAATTTAGTCAATATTGTTTTTGATGATGAAATTAAGTCTCTCTTAATCTTATGCTCATTACCTGAAAGTTGGGAGAGTTTGGTAATGGCAGTTAGCAATACTGCATCTGCTTCAAAAATGTTAAAAGTGGATGATGTTGTGAGTGTAATCTTGAATGAAGAGATTCACAGGGAAAGCATAGGTGAATCATCAAGAAATGCTTTGAGTGTGGAAAGCAGGGGAAGGTAAAGAGAGAAGATCGAGCGTGGGAGATCAAGGTCAAAGATAGGGAGGAGATCCAAGTCTAGGTATGGTAGAATAACCTGCTGGAAATGTGGAAAGCAAGGGCACTTAAAGAGAGATTGTTGGTTAGGTGAAGATCAGCATGAAGGACATGAAGAAGAAGTAGATGTTGTAGATTTTGTTGCACAGGATGCTCTGGTATGTTCCTTAGATAAAGTAGAATCTTGGGTTTTAGATTCTGGTGCCTCTTTTCATGCATCCCCAAATAGGGAATTTTTTCATGAATATGTCCAGGGAGACTTTGGAGGAATTTGTTTAGGGGATGGTAAGCCTTGTCAGATGGTTGGCAAAGGGAAAGTGAAACTGAAATTGCAAATAGGTAACACATGGGTGTTGAAGGAGGTCATGCATGTCCCGGTTCTGGAGTGGAATTTGATTTTTGTAAGAAGTTTGGGTGATGAGGGTTGCACAGTAACTCTCACAGCAGACTCTTGGAAGGTTACCAAGGGTGCACTTATTGTAGCAAGAGGTAAGAAAGTAGGTACGCTTTATCTATCTACTTGTATTACTAATTCTCTTTCTGGGTTATCTACTTCAGCTGTAGATTTGAAGATGTGGCTTAATAGGCTTGGTCACATGAATAAGAAGGAGATGCATGTTCTTGAGTCAAAGGGTATGCTTTTAGATTTGAAAAGCATGAATTGAGATTTTTGTATGCAGAAGATGAAAGTGATGTTTCTTGAGGAATCTGATGTTCGTGACAAGAGCAGGAAAGTCTTGGTTTTCAAGGAGAAGATGATAGACAGAGATCGGTCAAAGGGGCTGAGAAATTTTGATTAGAGCAAGGGTGATTTGGATAAGGGTTTGATCCAAAATGAGCTCACGGGTAGAAGTCATTTCATACAAGAAAAACACAGAGACCGATGTCAGTTAGAAAATTGATGTTAGCATCCAGATAGGGACCGATGTTGGCTATGTGTACCCTGACATCAGTAAATTAGGGACAAATAAACATCAACATCAGTTAGGGAGAATTGACGTCAATGATGAGGCAGTCACATGGAACCGACGTCGGTTGGGTGCAGACTGAGATGTGATCGGCATCGATCACTGAGACAGATTTTGGGTGGACAACAAGCTGTCATGGAGTCTCAAGCACCCATATGGAGGAGTTAAAGGGTAAGTAAGCCTCAAATTCATCATTTCCCTTCTTTACACTACTTATTGCTCACTAATGGTAAAGAACTAGGAAGTTGTTAAAGAAGCAGAGCAGGTAGATCCAGGAAATAATGGGAGCTTGGCATGGATGAAGGATGTGATTCCTTGGAGGAGAACCAAATGGGAGCTTTGGTGGAGTTGCTAGCTAGAAGGAATCACTAAGAGACGAATGGATGTTAAGGATGAAGAAGAGTGGAAATGGACATGTGAGATGGAAGGCCAAGGTGTATGGTCTTGAGTAAGCTGTAGGACAATGGAGGTTTGACCATTATGTTTCTCTTTACCAAATTGGATAATATTAGCTACATTATCCTATTACTATATTGTGTGCTTATTACAGAGTTTCATATGCAGGGAGTTACTAAACTAAAGGTAAAGCTAGTTCAGAAGTATGTCATGAGAAATTTAGGAGCAGAAAGATTCTTTGGCATGAGTATGTTCTAGGGACATGGAAGGTCACAAGTTGACTTTGTTTCAGGATGATTTTGTGAAACCGGTTAGCACGCCGATGGTTGGATAGTTTTATGAACAGTGTCTTGATTCACATAATGAGGTTAAGTGCATGGTATGTGTTTCTACTCAAAATTCGCTTTTAGATCTAAGAGAAAGAAGAAACTAAAAAAGTAATGGACAAGGCATGGGAAGTACCTGGACTAAAGATTGCGCACCGTAAATCCAGACGCTTGTGAGCACTCCTCTTTGGCTGTGGAGGAATGACACCTACAAGAAAAAAGGAAACTTGGACAAGAAAATGTTAGATGGATAGGCGGTGGGTTGCCAAGCAAGAGCTTGTTCCCGGAAGTGTAAAAACTTCCTTAAGGGAGGTCAACCCACTGTTAACAGACAGATAAAAGATCAAGAAAATACAGAATGCCAGAATACAGAAGTGACAAAGAAATTAGGGAGGAAAGAAAAGACAAAATGATTACCTAAAGGAGTTGTTGGGCTGAAGACAGTTGCCGAGGTCAGAAATGTTGCCGGCGTCAGTTATCTGATCTGTCGTCATCGGCTACACTGTCGATGTCGGTTAAGGAAGTGACCGGTGTTGGTCGGGGTTGTGCCCTGTAGTCAGGTTTGGGTTGCTTTCTGGACTATGGATGGGTCTGGTTCATGAACAAGGTCAAGACTGAGTTCGGGGACGGGTCTGAATGGACTGAGGAGTGGTCTTGCCCTGTACAGGGTCTTTTGTTGGCAAAAGGAGGATGAGGGAGTTGTCTGGGATTGGTATAAGAAGTGGGATAATGTGAGAGGAGGATGGACAAAGGACAGGTCCTGAGAAGGCTTTTCAGCCTCTCAGGGGGAAGGACAGAGAGAGTAGGAAGCAGCAGATAACTGAAAGCTTAAAGAAAAGAAATCAAATAATAGAGTCTGCTTACCTCTTTGCCTACTGAATGAAGGGTTGAGAGAGCTATTGTTGAAGCCCAGAGGATTTAGCAAGAAGAGAACTCTTGATGAAGAACCTTTGCACCTATTGCTGTTGTTGCACGAGGTCCAAATGGAGAAGAGACGAAAGCCAAAATGCCAAGAGAGTTCAGTTTGTGAGCTCAAGGGTCCAGGGGGCTACAACGGATGCAGAAAAGGGTAATGAAGGATGCCGATGCTAGCAGTTTCACCGACGTCAGCCGAAGGGTCACCGACGTCGGCGGTCGCAGAATGGGGACAGAGGCTAAAAATAGCCTCTACCCATTCTTACATGCCGCTGAGCGAGGGGGGATGGGAAGAACGGTCACAAGGATGCCAAAATGGGCATGGGGGGAAGATAATGAAGAGATCTGGCCTAATAAATGCTAGGGGGAAGGTGGAGGGATTCAAGGGAGGATCCAAGGTGGCAAGGGTAGGGTGGAAAGGGGGCCAAGGCCAAGGGTTAGGATAGGGGTTTAAGGCGAACAAGGGGGAGGACCAAGGTCCAGACACGTTTGCGGTGTCTATATTTGCCCCTTTTTGTCTTGTTGGTTGTTCTAGACGAACTGCAAGACAAAAATAGGAGTTGGTTGCCCCAGAAAAAGGATGAGGTGTTCTCCCCCTCAAAGTGATAGTCGAGAGAAGGGAACTAAAGATCGAGTGTCGATTTGACAGAGAAATGGATAGAAGAGAGTGAGTGAAAATGCTGCAGTAGTCGTGATTGCGCGTAGTCCACTTCACGAGAGGGTCGGGTCAAATTGTTGCATGTCGAGGGTCAAGGAGTGCCAAAATTGAAGTAACCGGGCCCCAGCATTTAGTCATCTGCTGATCAGGTCACTCAATTTAAGCTGAAGCTCTAAATGGTTGTCATGTTCTAGGTATCCAGGGCTCAGGAAGTGCTCCCAAAAACACGAAAAAGCCACAAGTAGTAGGGATCAACTGGCTCGCGATCCTATACTTGCGAAGGGTCAAAAATAGTCTACAGACAATTCTGCTAACCAGCCGTGAGGTAGCACACACGCAAAAACAACCAAGGCAACATTGTCTTGGAAGTGGTCGAAGGTCGAAGGATGGTCATTGGTCAAGGGGATGGATGGACGAAAGGATGCAGCCGAGCTAACCTCAGAAAACGTCATGTGATCTGAGTGCTGCCTACATAGCCCCTATCGTAGGGGCCTCAGGCCGATGTAGTTCTCCCTAAAAGGGAGGGAGGGTCAGAGGGATTGATTGGTCTTGGTCAAAGAAAATGATTGGTCTTGGTCAAAGAAAAATGATTGGTCTTGGTCAAAGAAAATGATTGGTCTTGGTCAAAGTTGACGGAGTTGGTCGTGATAAGAGTCAAAGAAGAGAGGGGTTGTCCATCATAGAGATGAACAAAAGGGGGTGATCGAGCTAACCTCAGAAGATGTGGTATCTGAGTGCTGCCTACATAGCCCTGGTCATAGGGCCTCAGACCAATGTAGTTCGGACAAATTGAGAAGATTGGTCGATGATGAGATTGGTCATGTGTTGAAATGACGAGGGTAAGATGAGGATAAAATGATGCTATAGATGGTGTACTCTGTAGAATTGGTCGAGAGTCTTTCATCCCTAGCAAGTTTCCATAGTCGTGATGGATATATGCTAAAAATGAATAGAAGTCGATTTATGCTTCAGCAAGTATTGGTTTATGCTTAACATAAATTGGGTCTAGTCGGTAGTTTCTATGTGTACTGGTGTCCATAGAAACTATGTGAAATGGTCTAGGATGATGTCAGCTGAAAATGATGAAAATGGCTGGGTTTGAGATGAGTCGCTAATTGATGTGGTTAAATGTGACCAAAGCGAAGAGAAAAGATGAAAGGCAAATCGCTCTTTCATTGACAAGGACCCGAAAAGAAGCATAGATAGGGGTTATTAGAACAAAAGCCCCGTTCATGCATTACATCATTGACCAGTGTTGAGTTAGAATGGTAATCGAATCACTTTGACATTAAAGTGAGCTCAAAGTCCCTTGAACAGGTGATAGGAGGAGGATAGGGTAACCCAGTCTAAGAGCAGGAATAACCTTGCCCCTTTTTATAGGAGACCCTGAGACAACTACAAGCCAAGTCCGTGACTTTTTTTTTTTTTTTTGTGCAGGCTGATCGATGTGGGAAGCCTACATAGAGATGTCTTTTGATGTAGTGGTCATGTTGCAAAGCTGATCGATGCGGGAAGCTTCTAAAATAAGTGTTGTTTGTAGCGAGATTTAGTCATAGCCATCCTTCGAGGGAGTGGTCTATATTTTCGCTTAATAATGTTTGATAAGTTGGCCTAGCTGTCCTTCGAGGGATTAGTTTAGTAATACAACAATGATAGTACAACTATCCTTCGAGGGAGCAGTCTGTCTTTTTGATTTTGACTTGATTTTGTGACCATGGATATGTTTTGACATCTTGATTTTGATTTTTTTGATTTAGAGTCATGGACAAGGCTGTAGAAGTTCAAGGATGCCCCTTTTTATTAGGATAAAGCATCCATGCATCATAAAAGGGTCGTAGAGGACTTGTTTAAAGGGGAATAGGGTTGAAAGGGATGAGGGTTAAGAGGACGAGGATTGCTCAAGGGACGAGCTCAAGTTACGTGTCAAGTAGATGAGTACTCGACTAGCAGAAGAATGGTCGAAGATGCAATGCATTAAGAGGCTCAGGTTCTGGCCGTCCGTCGAGGGAAGACAGATGATAAGTCCCTGACCCATACTTGTGCGTGATGATAAAAGGTCCAAGCCAATTGGGGGCGAATTTGCCTCATTTACTTCGCCTCATATTGGTCACGTGCTGATTCTCTTTGAGGATGAGGTCTCTGATGTTGAAATCTCATTCTCGCAGATTTTTGTCGTAGGCCCACTTTATGCGACTTTGGTATACATGGAGATGATTAAGGGCAGCAAGATGGCGCTCGTCAAGTAACTCAAGTTGAGCTAAGTGATCTTGACGAAAGTCATCGTTGGAGAGAATGTCATGCAGGGAGATGCGGAGAGACGGGATCTGTACTTCGAGAGGTAAGACAGCCTCTGTTCCGTACACGAGGGAGAAGGGAGTAGCACCCGTAGAGGTTCAGATGCTAGTGCGGTAGGCCCACAAAGTGAAGGGAATATGAATGTGCCAATCCCTTCCTATATCGTCGACCACCTTCATGAGAATTTTGGTGAGAATTTTGTTGGAAGCCTCTACCTGCCCATTTGCTTGTGGGTAGTAAGGCGAAGAAAAGCTGAGTTTGATGCCAAATGAGTCGCATAGTTTTTGGACAGTCTTGTTTTTGAAGGACTTGCCGTTGTCGGTGATGATTTTGTGAGGAACACCGAAACGACAGATGATGTGGCTGCTGATGAAGTCGACAATTTTGTCAGCTTTTGTGGAAACAAGAGGAATGGCTTCCACCCACTTGGTGAAATACTCAGTGGCAGTGATGATGGACTGATGACGAAGAGACGAGTGAGGGTTGATCTCACTGATGAGATCCAAGCCCCACTGAGAGAAAGGCCAGAAATCCTGAGTGACTTGCAAGGCGTGGCTGGGGAGATGAAGCAGGTTAGAGTGCTACTGACACTTGATGCAACGTCGAACATAGTGGCTACAGTCTTGATGAAGGGTGGGCCAATAATAACCCAAGCGAAGGATGCGCTTGGCAACCGAGTTTCCACTAAAGTGTCCACCACAAATCCCGTCGTGGACTTGCTTTATGGCTTGAGGAGCTTCAGTGGAGGTTAGACAGTGAAGAAGGAGGCCATCGAAGCCTCGTTTATAGAGAAGACCCCCTAGCATGGTATAGCGAGCTGTGCGCTTGATGAAAGCTCGCCGTGCATTGCTAGAGAGGTTGGGAGGAGTGACAAAAAGAGACAAGTAGTCCACGAGTTGCTTATACCAGTCATCTCGTGGGCTAAAATTGACAGTGTTGATATGGTCGATGTGAGGAGAGATGTATGAAGGCAAAGGTATACGATGCACTGTGACAAAAAGGCGAGATGATGATGATGATGAAGATGGGATATGCGAAGCAAGAGAAGCCATGGTGTCGGCAAACTTGTTCGTAGAGCGTGGAATAGTCTGCAAGAGGTGATGGTCGAAAGATGCTAAAAGAAGGTCCACACGATTCTTATACCTCTGTAAAACTTCATTTTTACAGAGATATGAACCGTTAACTTGATTAACGACGAGCTGCGAGTCGCTGAAGATGTTGATAGACTTGATGTGGAGAGAAAGAGCAGTCTGAAGTCTCAAAATTAAGGCCTCATATTCGGCCATATTATTGGTACAATCAAAGTCAAGCTTGAAAGATAGAGGCATGGGCTCCCCTTTGAGTGGGATGAGGATGACCCCCGCACCCCCGCCGAGTTGACATTTGGAGCCGTCAAAGAACATGGTCATTTGGTAGACGGTGTCATCGGTGGAAAGGGTAGCGATAGACTCGTCAGGGAACTCACAGTGTGAAGGTTGGTTGTCGAGAAGAGGGGCATCTGCCAGTTGGTCAGCGATGGTTTTCCCCTTGATAGATTTCTGCTAAATGAATTCGAGGTCAAACTCTGCAAGCAGCATGAGCCACTGAGCCATACGTTGATTCTGATATGGCTTGGAGTGCATGTACTTGAGAGGGTCAGTGTGAGTGACGACAAAGGTTTTGTGGTTGAGAAGATAGTGGCAGAGCTTGGTAGCAGAAAAGACTAATGCCAAACAGAGTTTCTCAGTATGAGTATATTGAGTTTCATAGTCGACCAGTGTTCGGCTGATGTAGTAAACCGCTTGCTCACGATGATGCTCGTCTCGGTGCGCGATCATGGCACCTAACGAATGGTTGGTAGCAGAGATATAAAGGTAGAAGGGTTGGTTGTCCTTAGGTGGAATGAGGACTGGTGGAGAGACCAAATAGCCTTTGAGGGCTTCAAAAGCCTCTTGACAGTCCTTATCCCATTTAAAGGAGACGTCTTTCTTAAGGAGGTGATGGAAAGGTTGGCAGCGGTCTGAAAGTTGCAAGATGAAACGGCGAATGGACTGGAGCTTCCCTTGTAGACTGCAAAGCTGCTTGAGATTGGTCAGGGGTGGCATTTTGAGAATAGCGTGGATCTTGGCGGGATCTATCTCGATACCACGGAAGGAAACGATGAAGCTGAGAAGTTTGCCTGAGAGGACCCCAAAGACACACTTCTTGGGGTTGAGGCGGACATTGTATTGAAGAAGGTGAGAGAAGATGATTGTGAGAATGGTCAAGTGGTCGCGGTGAAGTTTGGACTTGCCGAGAAGGTCATCCACATAGTCCTCCATGATTTTGTGGAGGAGATCGTGGAAAATGTAGGTCATGGCGCACTGATAGGTGGCACCAACATTTTTCAAGCCGAAAGGCATGACTCGATAGTAGAAAGTCCCGCATGGGGTGATAAAAGTAGTCTTGTGCTGATCTTTCAGTGCGATCAGGATTTGATTGTGTCCTGAAAACCCGTCCATGAGAGATAGCATCTCATGGCCGGCTGTGAGATCAACAAGCTGGTCAATGTTAGGAAGAGGAAAGTCATCTTTGGGACAAGCTAGGTTAAGGTCGCGATAGTTCGTGCAGATCTGAATCCCCCCAGTTGCTTTAGTAACTGGGACGATGTTAAAGACCCACTGTGGATAATCGATGGGTTGGATGAAGGAGACAGAAAGAAGGTGTTGAAGCTCCTCTTTGACAAGGAGTGCAACGTGAGGATGCATCTTTCAAAGCTTCTACCTAACAGGCTTAGCCTCTGGTTTGGTGACAATGTTATGGGTAGCAATGGTGGGGTCGATGCCAGGCATGTCGCTGTAAGTCCAGGCAAAGGCCTTGCTATGGTTGGAAAGGAACTGGGCATAGTCAAGCTGCTCCTGAACGTCTAAAGATTGGCCAATCTTTAAGACATGAGGAACATCAAAAGAAGAAGGGAGGTTGATGTCAATGGTGTATTCATTTAACATAACCTGGGTCTCGAAAGGGAGGAAACGCTAGATGAAAGAGTCGTCGGCACCCATGTAGGAAAGGATGGCGTCATCGTCAATGCAGTGGACAGTGTGAATGGTTGCTGACTCATCTTCTACCATGCTAGGAAAAATGAGAGGGAGAGACCTGGACACCCCATTGAGCTGATAGGTTAGGGGTTCCAGGTGGATGGTGTTTAT
This sequence comes from Torreya grandis, assembly GCA_037957365.1. Classification (NCBI taxonomy): domain Eukaryota; kingdom Viridiplantae; phylum Streptophyta; class Pinopsida; order Cupressales; family Taxaceae; genus Torreya; species Torreya grandis. Next base: position 950,700 of record JARHVA010003615.1, on the reverse strand, counting down.
GGAAAAAAAAACTAGGAGGGATGGAAACCACTGACTCCGTAGGTGACGAAGGAGAGACGGGCGAGTCTGGAGGAGATTGGTCGATGGTTGGCTCGGGACAAATGTCAGAAGGAGCCTGAGTAGGGTCATGATATCCTAGGCCATACTATTTCTTGACATCATGATCATTGAGCGGCTCGATGGGCTGATGGGAGCCCTGCTCATAACGTCCGAAACTGAAACCCTTCCATGCACACCTGTGAAGGTAAGTGTGTGCAAAGGCGGGGTTGCCAAGAAACGAGAAATTAGATGTGAAAGGTTGAGGTGAAGAAAGGGAATTGGCATTGGTAGGAGCTTGATTAATCCCCCCATAGACAAAGTTGGTTTGAAAGTGAGGAGGACCATAAGGTACGACCATCCCGATCCGCTGGTCGTAATTGGGACTAAGGTGAAGGCGTCCATACTCTTGCGGAGTTTGGAACATGTCTAAGGTCAACAAGCGATATTCCCCAAGTGATAGTCATTGGAAGATGTCTTCCATGGGGTATTTGGTCGGCGCTTGAAGAGGAGGGGTGAGGGCAACCACCGATTGTGAACTGGTCAAAGCTTCCGTAGATGGAGGCGGTGCCAGAGTTGACGGCTTGATGGGAATGAGGACATCGTTGGGATGATAGGTGGTGTTGCAAGTCTTGAAGGGTGAAGGGTCAGCGGGAATGGTATGGACTTGCCCGTCATGCTCAAACTTCACACAACGGTGCAGGGTGGAGGGTATACAGGCCATGGCACGGATCCAAGGTTGGCATAGTAGAAGGTTGTATTGAAACTCTCCTTCGATGATATAGAAGAACTCCGGGACTGTGCGTGGATCAACGTGAATGTGAAGGATGACTGTGCCGATGGTCGTGGTGGTGGTGTCATTGAAAGAGCATAAGATCGCGTCAGTTTTGGAGACGCAATTCTTGGGAAGAGACAGCTGATCAAAGGCGTGGGTAGAGATAATGTTGATGCTAGCACCGCCGTCGATCATAACGCGTTTGATGCGTGTCTGATCAACATAGGCAATGATGAAGAGGGCGGCGTCCTGATCTTTCGTGTTAGATGTAGGAATCTCAGAATCCCTGAATGTGATGGAGTTGACAGGAGATAAAGAATGGACGAGGGCAGCGAGTGGTTGGGGGTCCTCAGGTTGGACCTCCGCTGCCTGCAAGGCTTGGATAAGGGCTTGACGGTGCTGAGGCGAGGTTTGGATAAGGTCATAAAGAGACATATTCACAGGTGTCTAATGAAGCTGCTTCAGCATGGAGTCATGAATTGGCCCAGAAGAGGAAGACGAAGCAAGCTGGGACGCGCCAAGGATAGAAATTTTAGGCTTGGGTGCAAGAGGTGGCTTGACGAAGGGATAGGTCCAAGGAATGGTAGCTTTTTCTTTTTCCTTGTCCTTCTGCGACCTAGTGGTTATATGGATAGCATTGATTTCAAAAATAGGAGGTGAGGAAGGGGTCATGTCTTACTGGTGAGATGTTGACGTGTTTGAAGAGGAAGGAGTCGGGGTCTGGTCGAGAGTGTCCTCAAGGAGAAGAGTGTCTTTCTCCATATGGCGGCAGATGACGGCCTTGAGGGCACAGCAAGTCTCAGTGTCATGTCCTGGTGTACGATGATATAAACAAATTTTCGTGTCGTCGAACCAGGAGGGCTTGGACCCGAGAGGTTAGAAAGGCTTGATGGGCGGAAGGGTTATGTCAGAAGTCTGGAGAAGTCAGTGCAATATCAATGAGTATGAGCCCAATAGAGGGTCTATGCTATTCGATATGCGTGAGGTTGGTGATTTTTGCTTAGGCGAGGTTAGAAGAGGTTTCCGTACCACCTTATGGGTTGATGGCGCGGTGATAGATGGAGACGGCTCTTTTTTGGTGATTAATACCGCCTTTTTAAGAGAGGGACGACTGGAGATAGGCAGAGGAAGCAAAGGAGGCAACGAGTTTTGGTTGAAGGTCAGAGTGGGAAGGATGTTGGTCAAGGTCGAAGGATGGGGGCCCAAAATGGATGGCAATGGTGACGGGGAAGGAGACATTCATTTTTGTGGTCGGGCAGTCCTCTTCGACTTGGTTGGAAGAGTACTACTGGTCGAGGTCTGGCCTAGGTCCACCTTCACTTGCGGGTGAGTGAGGGTGGAGACAGGACGAATGCCAAATGACTTGATGGGTTTAGACGAGGTAGATGCAGGTTTCGGTTTGGACGGGTTTGGTTGAGGTTTGAGAGTCTGGTCTTTGTCAAGAGTCTGACGAGATTCTGCCTTAGGAGGATTAGCAGCATGTGATGAGAGGGCACGGGTATGTTGAAGGGTTTTAAGATGCTCCCACAACACCAGAGGCGTCACTTTCCTCGGAGGGAGAAGTGCAATTTTCTCCACTAACCGGGAAAATGGCTGAGAAGAAGATGTTGATGGTTGCGAGGTTGAAGACGAGATGGGTGTAGTGGTCTTAGACACATGGTGTGGTGAAGTCATAACAGATTTAGATGAAGACAAAGGAGAGACAGGTTCTTCTCTGGGTTGAGAAGAATCTGAAAAGCGAGGCTCCCCGAGCGGGTAAAGGGCAGGGATGACGGTGCCCTCCACTTGCGGCTGAGGAGTAGGAAGGGTCGGGTCCTCCATAGGCAGTAGAACGGAGGATGGCGAGACCGGTGGTGCTGGCAAAGCCGAGGTGTCCTCTAAGATGAGAGAGGTCGATGGAGAACTAGCCAGGGAGAGAGGTTTGTCCACATGTGACGGACTAATTGATGGACTAACCTCCTGAGGTTGATTGGGGACGAAGGGAGAGACCGTATTGACTGTTCGAACATTGTGCTCATGATTGTCGTCAATTAAGGTCTGGATGTTGTTCTGAGTTGGCAGATGATTGGGGAAAGGTTGTTTGAAGATGTCAATGGCCTGATTAGGAGGTGCATTTGGATTGTCTAAGATGAGATCCCCCTTCTCAAGCATGTCTTGGATTATGTTCTTAAAGGTCTTGCAGTTTTCCGTGTCATGGCCCTTAACACGGTGGAAGCTGCAGAAGTCATGCTCCCTATACCACACGGGAATAGCGTGTGAGGGATCGAATTATGGAGGAGGTCGGGCTTGAGGGAGATTGAGGACCCCCTGTTTAACAAGCTTGTCCAGCACAGACGCATATGATTCTCTGAGAGGAGTATATTGCCGCTGCACGTATCTTTGCTAGAATTGCCGAGTAGCGCTCTGAGATGTAGATGGCTCAGGCTGGTTGGTCGAAGAGGATGAAGGCCTAACAACCACGGCATTAGCTGAAGCCTTGGATTTAGAATTAGATGATGATGGCTTGGCAGAGGAAGAGTCATTGGTCTTAGAGCTGGGATTCTTATTCCGCAACTTGACTTTATTCTCCTCGATGGCACGCAACTCAAGTTTGCGAGCCATCGTGAAGGCTTCATCAAAAGTGCAGAAGGTTTGAACCCTCAGGGTGGAAGAGATATGTCTGGCATAGGCTTGGGAAAAGAGTTCAATAAGCTCAGCCTGGGGTAAGGAAAAGGAGAGTTGATTGATAAGGCCTCTCCATCGAGCAACGAAGTCGGCTATGGACTCATCCTCGAATTGCCGGATAGAATAGAGGTCCGTGATTGAGACCTTCTTGGTTATGTTGATGGAAAAGTGATCAAGGAAGAGCTGAGCCAATTGTGTGAATGAGAAGAGAGAATGGCTAGGAAGGGAGCTATACCAGTCAAGTGCAGCACCCGAGAGAGACATAGGAAACATGCGTAAGAGTAACGCATCGTCATGGCCAATGAGGTAGCAGGCATGTCTGAATGCCCGCAAGTGTTGTTGTGGGTCTTCCTTGTTTTGAAAGCGAGAAAACTTCGGAAGCTCCCACTAGCTAAGATATGGTCTGATTGGGACAGAAGGATGAATGGGCTCGTTACAGATCTACTCGTATGAAAGAGTGTTACGCGAGCTGGAAATAGAGGTCTCAAGACTGGTCATCTTGTCCATCAGCATTTTGATGATGTCTGTCGACGGATTGACTGGTGGCGTGCCCCCTAAGTTGTAGGGCGCTTAGAAGAGGCTAGGGGAGGTATACAACATAGTCGGTTGTATAATGTACGGATGACTAATCGCAGGGGCAGAGGTGGAGGCTAAAGGTGGTTGGGTGGAAGACATAGCTGGGCCCATTGTCGCCACGAGAGGTTGAACTGTGGTAACGGGGGCCAAGGGATATGAGGCCACCCTGGTGTTGATAGGGGCCAGGGTAGGCAGAATAGAGATGATAAGGTTTTGAAAAGGAGTGGATAGCGGTTGAGAGGGTTGAAGTTGATAGGGGGCTGAAACCCCGGTGGAAGTGGGCCCAATGATAGAGGGAGAGGCCACACCTGGAGGATTGGTCAAAATCTGAGTCTGGTCAGTGGTCAAAATGATGGCTTGAGTGTCCAAAGGTTGAACTATGGATGCTGTCAATACAGCCGTAGTTACGGCAAGGGAGGTTGGCATTCCATAGATTGGATTGCCCAAGGAGTCTCGCATTCGGCTATGCGCGAGATAGTGTTGCAAGGCCTTGACGTTGAGGTCCAAGAATCGCTCAAAATCTTGGTCCCCTTCTTGGACAAGGGAGTCTGCGGTGGGGTTGGATGAATGGGAGTTCTTTCGGTCTCCGAGTTGAACTCCATTGTAGGCTTGGTCGTGGACGGGGTGGACGGAAGTGGTTGATGGCTAGCGTGGTTGACAAGAGCCTTGGCTTGGCTACGAGTCAAAACCATGCAAGGCAAAGAAGGTTCAGGTCTCAGGAACTGTGTTGCTCAGTTTCAAAAAACCAAGATGGAGTCTTTGGCAGAGAAAGGACAGGTTTTAGGCTGCTGGTTTTAAAAAAAAGGACAGTGACAGAGACCGACGTTGGTTTAAAAACTGATGTCGGTTAGAAAGATGGCTGACGTCGGTTAGATAACCAATGCTGGTAACAGATGAAGCTGACGTCGGTATTAGATTCGATGCCGGTGACAGGGGAAGCCGACGTCGGTGGCAGAACCGATGTCGGTGACTGTGTTTTCCAGAGAACCAAAAGGTTCTTGGAAAACAATGAAGAAAGCGTCCTCACTCACTCAAACAAACAGATGAGAAGAGGAAAATAGAGAGAGACACACAAGCTTAAGCGATAAATCCTAGGAATTAACCTTAGAAATTGTGGCTTATGCCTTAGATGGATGTTTGGGGAGATTGGCTGAAAAATGGGTCCTAGAAGAAGGCAGTCTAAAGATGGTTTCAGGTGTTGTTTTAGGTGCTCAAAGATCTGTGTTAGGGTCTGGTACATGGCCTAGTGCTAAGGAGCAAGCTCCCCTCACTTCACGATTCCAGTGGTTAGCTGGTCTCGCTTAGCCAAGATATACCTCGCCTAGAGTTTATCCTCCACTAGAGAACGGAGTGGGCTACCCTCTTGGTGATGAAATCCAAGTAGGGTCACCGAGATGGGTAAGGTATCCGCTGGGGGATGAAATCCCAGTCAGGCCTTGTCTCAAGTAAGTTTTATGTTCGTTTAGTGCATGTGGTTTGGTAGTGTAACATCAAGTGTCTATGGTTCATTCAATATGCATCTAAGTTACTAGATGTGGACTAATGCAAGCACAAGAAGAAATGAAAGTGCAATACGTTTTAATGCCCAAGTCGAAATGTGATGTTTGTTATGAAGACAAGCTTGAGAAAGGGTTGAGAGTATGATGTTTAGACTAGTTTAGAAATGCAAGAAAGAAAGATTCATTTTAGTCCTGCTTATAGTGTCATTGAGAAGAAGAGAAAGAGGAGAAAAGGTAAGAACCTAATGCTCCTAAATGAATGAAGAAAAAGGAACCCAGGAGGAACCTAGGATCCCACCGGGCGTGCCAGAGATGTTTCTACTCAAAATTCGCTTTTAGATCTAAGAGAAAGAAGAAACTAAAAAAGTAATGGACAAGGCATGGGAAGTACCTGGACTAAAGATTGCGCACCGTAAATCCAAACGCTTGTGACCACTCCTCCTTGGCTGTGGAGGAATGACACCTGCAAGAAAAAAGGAAACTTGGACAAGAAAATGTTAGATGGATAGGCGGTGGGTTGCCAAGCAAGAGCTTGTTCCCAGAAGTGTAAAAACTTCCTTAAGGGAGGTCAACCCACTGTTAATAGACAGATAAAAGATCAAGAAAATACAGAATGCCAGAATACAGAAGTGACAAAGAAATTAGGGAGGAAAGAAAAGACAAAATGATTACCTGAAGGAGTTGTTGGGCTGAAGACAATCACCGAGGTCGGAAATGTTGCCGGTGTCGGTTATCTGATCTGCCGGCATCGGCTACCCTGCCGACGTCGGTTAAGGAAGTGACCGGTGTCGGTCGGGGTTGTGGCCTGTAGTCGGGTCTGGGTTGTTTTCTGGACTATGGACGGGTCTGGTTCGTGAACAAGGTCAAGACTGAGTTCGGGGACGGGTTTGAATGGACTGAGGAGTGGTCTTGCCCTGTACAGGGTCTTTTGTTGGAAAAAGGAGGATGAGGGAGTTGTCTGGGATTGGTATAAGAAGTGGGATAATGTGAGAGGAGGATGGACAAAGGACAGGTCCTGAGAAGGCTTTTCAGCCTCTCAGGGGGAAGGACAGAGAGAGTAGGAAGCAGCAGATAACTGAAAGCTTAAAGAAAAGAAATCAAATAATAGAGTCTGCTTACCTCTTTGCCTGCTGAATGAAGGGTTGAGAGAGCTGTTGTTGAAGCCCAGAGGATTTAGCAAGAAGAGAACTCTTGATGAAGAACCTTTGCACCTGTTGCTGTTGTTGCACGAGGTCCAAACGGAGAAGAGACGAAAGCCAAAATGCCAAGAGAGTTCAGTTTGTGAGCTCAAGGGTCCAGGGGGCTGCAACGGATGCAGAAAAGGGTAATGAAGGATGCCGACACCGGCAGTTTCGCCGATGTCGGCCGAAGGGTCGCCGACGTCGGCGGTCACAGAATGGGGACAGAGGCTAAAAATAGCCTCTGCCCATTCTTGCACACCGCCGAGCGAGGGGGGGTGGGAAGAACGGTCACGAAGATGCCAAAATGGGTGTGGGGGGAAGATAATGAAGAGATCTGGCCTAATAAATGCTAGGGGGAAGGTGGAGGGATTCAAGGGAGGATCCAAGGTGGCAAGGGTAGGGTGGAAAGGGGGCCAAGGCCAAGGGTTAGGATAGGGGTTTAAGGCGAACAAGGGGGAGGACCAAGGTGCAGACACGTTTGCAGTGTCTACAGTATGTACTAGACCTGAGTTTTCCCAAGTAGTGGGAGTCATCAAAAAGTTTGGAGCCAATCTAGGAAAGAAGCACTAGAGGGTAGTTCAGTGGATTCTGAGAGGGACCAGTAGCAGGTCGACATGCTATGCAGGGTCAAGTTATTTTCTACATGGTTTTTAGATGTGGATGTGGTAGGTGATTTGGATGACAGGAGGTGCACCACAGAATTTGTGGTGGTTGGTCTTCAAGAGTGATTTTGAAGAGGGATACAGAGCCAAGGGAACAAACTAGATGATGTACAGGTATAGGTATAGTTGCAGCTATTTATCTCCAAGTGGGAGATTGTTAGGTTGTGGAGCTAAAAGCTTCAACTATTGCAGACATGGAGAAGTTTGTTGAGTTCTAGGGAGACTGGCATTGGTAGAGTATAGTGCAAAAGACAATTGACATCGATAGGTGTGAACTGAAGACAATCATCATCGACAGGAGGTTGGCCGACGTCAGTCACCTCTAGGTAGACAGGGACCAACGTCAGTTGCCTGTGGCAGTTCTGAAACTATTTGTTACATGAATAGTTAGTTTGTTGAACTGAGTGTTTGCATGTTAAAGGCTATTTTTGGTCTTTAGCTATGTGTCTAATTATTGTAAATTAGAAGTCTAAGTTATTGTTTAAGTCTGGGATCTATTTATAGACCCATTGGCATGTATTGTAATTAAGGCAAGAAAAGAATTTCTTCTAGTTGTAGGATCTTGGTCAGTGGGTGTGCAAGGCAACGTTTGAAGATCTACATGTGTAAGTATGATCATTTGAGTTGCAGGTTGTTGCAAGCTTATGGGAGATCTACTTGAAGTACTTTAGAGTGCTTGGTACTGGCAGGGTTATTACTGACTGGTTGGAGAGGTGAACACCAATTCTGTGTGTGAGTTGTGTGTTGGGACCATTTTTGGTAGGAGAGTGAACTCTTGAATAAAATTACTGAACACTTGAGGTGTGGGAAGCTTCTGAGAGGTGTGGAGAAGAAGTGGCATCTTCTTTATTGTATTTTCTTTCTAGATGAGTATTAATACAAGATTGTGTATTGTCTCTCATATTCTATGCTATTTGTGAATTCTAGTTACTTATTACTTCTAGATAATTCTGCATGTTTAATTGCTTGTATTTGGTAATCATATTGTGCTCTTTCTGAGGATCAAGATCCTAACAAGTGGGATCAGAATAGGTGTGTTGTTCCTGATTCCCCAATAAAAATTATAGCATTAAACAATATAAAATATGCACCAAGTGTTCTAGCTACATAAAATGTCAAATTTTAAAGAAATAAAAACTATAAATACTATTATAATGAAAGCAAAAATTAATAAAAATAAATAGTGACTGTAATATCATAGCCATCCAACAAGATTCAATCAGAAACTCCATGAAGGAGGCAATTTACAATATTTCCACAACCTCCTCCCACCTTGTTATGAAATATTATTGATTATAATCTAATCTCTCTACCTCATCCATTTTAGATTGATTTGACCATGCCTAAAACTAAGGGATTTGATAGTAATGCATATTTTGATTACCTTATATGCATCATAAATATTATAACAAATTTTACATTTTAAGGCATAAAATAGAATATCTCATTTTATGAAAATACTATTGAGTAAGCACACCCACAAAGGAAAAAATATCACAAGAAATAATAATTCAAAGATAAATATTTTCAATAATTATTGTACAAATATTCTTATGGAAAATATCAATAATTCAAAAGTAGATCATGCATACAATGTTCATCCTCCACACTAGTCATTTGGGAATCTAACATACATAATTATTAGAACATTTGTAGGTGCATTATAACAAATTCCATTGATCACAGTTGATGGTAGTGAAATTGATGATGATTATTTAGATAGACATGCGCTCTTAATTAGAGAATAGATCAATAAAAAAATCCATATATAGTGTAATGATTGATATTAAAATTCCATGCACAATGAAACTAATTAAACATTTTGGATACAAAAAGATATATTTATAAGATGATGGGAATACACATGATGCTTTTTGACATTTAGTGATACCTCTCCAAGTTGGTTTAGCAACAATGACTATTCCATTTCTATTCTTACCAAGAATAATGTTATTCAATATGTTATTATGATTCCCTTGAATACTGAATATTTGATTAGTAACATTTATAGTAAATAGATGCATAAATTATATACATTTAAGTAAAGTGGTCAAATTTTAAGGAATTGCATATGATTAACCTCTATATTCAATAGTAACTCCCCCCACCCCCCAAACACCACCATTGCTATTTATGGAACTTATTCAAGAGTAATATACAAAAAATAATTATGGCACTCACTCTAAAGTGAAATATGTAGTTAATTATTATACCCATTCAAGAGCATAATGTAGAATCAATTGTGACACCTATAAAAAATATCTCCTTATAATAATTTCAATGGAAAAAGTTATATTATCCCAAGAAACAATCTTCACTAAAAAAAGTTAATCAAATTTTAAAAAAGCATAAATCTCTTATAATGCATCCTTATGTAACTCCTAAGATAATTAAACATGTTCCACAATGTACAAAGGTACTTATACAGTAAAATACACTGATTTTTACACCTCCAATTACACATATGGAAATATATTATATAAGAGTTGATCATGATAGTTATGATATGGAATTTGAGGATTTTTAACATTTAGACACATCTAAATGTATCATTCATCATCCTTAGAAAGTTAGGCTTAGAATATATGGCCAAATAATGAACTATGAACCTTCCATTTATGTAAGCAGGGCTATTTCCCCATCAAATTATAAAAAAATTATATATATATATATATATATATATATATAATAAAAATACATTCAAATTATTAAAATAAAATTAGTACATGAGCATGACATGAGTAATTTTCAAGACACTGGTAATATGTGTAGCTCAATATCATATTTGAGGTCATAGATAAATATAACCTATATAATTATATGCCCCCATCATAGGCATGATTTCTATTAGAAAGGATTATAACATACAATCATGCATGTAATTGTATGTTCTGTATCACACTCATATAGCTCATGAAATACACGTGTGTGTAAAATAAGATGTTATCTACACATATATGATAAATAACATATGTAAAAAAATATACTATACTTTCATGTCATGCTCATGTACTAATTTTATTTTAATAATTTGAATGTATTTTTATTTTATATATATATATATATATATATAATAAAAATACATTCAAATTATTAAAATAAAATTAGTACATGAGCATGACATGAAAGTATAGTATATTTTTTTACATATGTTATTTATCATATATGTGTAGATAACATCTTATTTTACACACACGTGTATTTCATGAGCTATATGAGTGTGATACAGAACATACAATTACATGCATGATTGTATGTTATAATCCTTTCTAATAGAAATCATGCCTATGATGGGGGCATATAATTATATAGGTTATATTTATCTATGACCTCAAATATGATATTGAGCTACACATATTACCAGTGTCTTGAAAATTACTCATATTTTACATTATGCTACATCAATATGCTACTTTGCAAGTAATATGACATTTATATAGGTTGACTAAATAAACTACATAACAAATTTTATATGATCTTTTGATTTTTTTTTTAATTTAGATTAAATATTACTTGATTATTATGTGTTCTCTATTACCCTTATATGCAAATTAATTGAACACCTTTATGATATTTTTCTTGGTATGTGAGACATTTGAATATTTCCATTTCTCAGATACTATAACTCATCTATGAAAATTTTTCTCGGAACATTTGAACATGTCCTTTACATGTGACCCATGGCCCTATGATATGATATTGTGTGACATTACCATTATGCTTATTTTATTTTTTATCTTGAGTAATATTTCCATGATACATATCATGCAATTTACTATGGTTAATTTATTGTGTAACTCATTGTAATATATATATATATATATATATATATATATATATATATATATATATATAGAGAGAGAGAGAGAGAGAGAGAGAGAGAGACATAACACTTTATATGCCTTGTATTAAATATGTTGCATACATTATTCTATAAAAAATTTATTTTATATGACAATATATTATCCAATATTATGATATAATTATATATTATCATATCTATATCACATGGTATAATTAACTCTTACTTTGAGATGATTGACTTCTAATATATATCACTCATCTCAAAATGGGGCAATAACACTAGGATTGCATTAGAGACCCAAACCTCCATGAATAGATTTGGATAAAATAAAAGTTTTAATAGTATAGAATAAAAGTTTCCAAAGATTCAAATAAATGTAAAAATCAAATTATAGAAGATTACATGTTTTTAGGGATTTAAAATAATCCAAAAAATACATGATATATATTATCACATTAATACATATTTTGGTGGGATATGATATACATGTGCACTAAATTATAAATACTCAAAGTACATAATTATAAAAAATTTAATGTATGCGTATGGAAATATGAAAAATAGTTTTAGGTTTAAAAAATGTTTCAAATTTGAGCATATAAATGCACAAATTTATATATCATTAGAACATATCTATAGGGGGGATGATAATAATTCATGATCAAGCTTGTTTAAAGTTTCAAAATTCAATTTTTTAACTTTCAAAGTGAAAAAATTTCATGATACTTATTTGATGCAAAGTTTGAACTTCTAAGAAAAAAATTAAAATAAAATTTTATGAGCTATGTGGTCATAATGAAGAATGAATATTCTTAATTCTATTTTTATCATGTAAATTTAGAATCTAAATCATCTATAACTATGTGATTTGAATATGTGTGAGTGATGTACCCTTGAGTATAGTGATAATCAATAGCCATGGCATCACTTATAGTGAACCTAGCATGGTTCCACCTTTTTGTATTATCACATTGTGTACTCTTCCCCTTTCATGAGAGTTAAAATAATGTATCTTTTCAACTCAAAATCTTGCTTACTTATTCAAATTATAACTAGATCACTCTCAATTCTAATTTCATTAATATTTTTATAAGTTTTTCAATAAGGGGATATGGTTTTACATTATCAATTGTATTTTATAAGTAAATATGGTTTCACCTTTATATAGGTGTATTCCTCGCTTGCTCTATTTTTTATTTTTAATTTTTTAAAGTTAAGATTTTTAAAATTTTAAATGAAATAAATGAATACCTCATGAGATATTATAGGGTTTGTTTAATTTGAGTTCCCTTCATAATTAAAGTGTTTTCTCAAATATAAAGTGTTTTGTACATACACAAGTTCAAATATTTCCCCTTTACTCTAGTAATTTCATTTAGAGAATAAGGGGCTAGAACACATTTAGACACACAAATATGGTCACAATTACTTCATAATGTTAATTATTGACAAATTCCAAGTGATATGACTTACACACAACTACTTGACTCTTATTATCCATTCCTATAAAAAAAATTATATAGTGTATTATACACTATGTTTCTCATTACTATTGTATAAAACATTAAATATAAAATTCTTAGGTTTTAGAAAATCACATGTAACTATATTATATAGAGGAAAACTATTTTTGATCCCTTTGGATAGATCCAAACTTCATAGATAGGGGTGAAGTATGCCTCTGCCAATCTCAAGTGGCCACGTATTATGTAAAAGAATATATAGTTTACAAAATTTAAAAAATCCATTTAGGTATTCCTATAAATTTTACATGGTTGGATAAAAGAAATTATGAAAATATTCTCCTATAAATAGATTTAAAGTGTCACTCATTAAAATGCACTTGATATTAATTTTGTCCAAGCATATAATCTTATCCACATTGATAAAATATACCTTATGTTTACCAATTTTTGAATCATTTACAAGAATAAAACATAAACAAATTCAATATCCCTATAAGTTAAGTCTTGGGATATCATTGTAAAGCATATAATTCATCTTATAAAGTCATACACATAGTCAAAAGAGCACAATTACACATTCACTCTAGGTGGGAGAACTACCTAGGGTTGAATTCAATCCTAAAAATTTTAGATACGTAGGCAATAATTAATCATCAAGGGGGTAGTTGAGGTCAACTCAAACCATTATTCTCCCCTTTTTTATTATAGGTTTTATATTTACCAACTTCCCCTAAAGGTTTTAAATACAATATAATAAAAATAATGAATTATATGAAAACAAACCCTAATTCTAATATCTCATATTATTTAGTGTTTACATGTGCAGAAGGTCAATGATCAATTTTTATACACACTCAACCACAAATAGTCTATGGTTAGTGGAGTCATCATAATGTTTTTGTTCATGTATAGTGGACATGTCCATAAATATCTTTTGATTCTACCTTTGATCTATAATTTGAAAATTTCTACTTTTTATGTCTTTTCCTATCAATAATCTATCACATTCAATTAAAACAAGTGCACAATCAAATGTACTAGAATGCATTGTATCATCACCCACTTTATTATATATATATATATATATATATATATAAAGATTATATTTTCATTCATGATTTTAGTCTTGATATTTTATAGTCACCTCTTCTTCCTATTTCCACTTGTAGATAATCAAAACATTCAACATAATTATATATGAAATTTAAGTATGTCTCTTATTAGTATTTAAAAAAACTAAAAAAATTATATATTTGGTAATTATTCAAAATTAAAATAGTTTATTATTGTTTATCTTTAAAATTTTGATAGTTCTAGTTTTAAACCTATAATAATCATAATACAATATATATATACAAAATAGGGTAAAACAATAATATATATGTGATTGAGAGATTTATATAGGTTCATATAAGTGAATATATGTTATAAAGATTATTTTAATAGACATATTAGAAGCATAAAATAAAGAAAATTATAGAAACATGTGATTTTTTTTTTTTTTTGTGTGTGTGTAGAGAGAGAGAGAGAGAGAGAGAGAGAGAGAGAGAGAGAGAGAGAGAGAGAGAGAGAGAGAGAGAGAGAGAGAGAGTCTAAATATTTATGTATTATGTCTATGCATATGTGTATATGAATAAATCTAGTTCAAAATGTATGATTTCATAATTAATAAGGAATAAACATCAATATTAACATATACACATAGTTAGCTCTAACTAAAATCACCATGATGTACCTTGTAGCATATTTAAGCCAACATAATTTATTTAAATTTTAGTAGAGTTTTTTAACTTCAGGGATCTTAACCAAAATTTATGTGTTATATTGCATAATGCTAACAAAAAAATAGTTATGAAGAAGAGAAATATTTACAAAGTAGTAACATACAAAAAAATGTATAATAAGTTATGAGACTAAATTTTCAATATTATATTAAAAAACATATTAAATCCCTCTAAATATAGGTAATATCATTCTGTAATCATGTAAAAGTGGTATTTAAGTGATAAGAGTGCTACTTGAGACTACATATTCCTAACTTAGCCCTAGACTTATCTTAGAGTCCATTTTCACACTTACCTAACCTTTGTGTGGGCCACAGGCATCCCTACTCATGCCCAAAGTAGTTTTAGACCCTAATTTTTGAATCATGACCCTTAGTGCCTTGTTGTATACCACTTGGACACCAACACCATAATAGGTACAATAACACCACATTTACAATAATGATACTAGTGTCCCAATCATGGCACTAATTTCCTTTCCCTCTCATTTTCATAAATGAATATGTTTAAAAATATAGAACCACTTATGTTGTATACCTATTTTAGCATATGTACAAGCATTATAATAGTATAAATACGTGACTTTTATCCCTATAACCACTAGATGGAAATTAGATTCAAATTACATATTAAAACCTGAAACAAGTTATTCATAATTCAAATTATCAATCCTTGTTCTTCCCTACTTTTATAAAGTACATTATACAACATTCCTGAGCTCATATTACCATGATTTATAGTCTCAATAACATTCAAATCACTCAAGTAAACTATCAGGCTAGCTTCACTTGCACTTGCACTAGTACTTAGGTGGGGAGAACTAGATTGGGCTTAATATCTCTTTGGAGTATTGGTATGTAGGAAACTCTATTCATAATGGGTTGTTGAGGATGTCTATCCTACCTCACTAACATATAAAATTTTAGCTTGTATCAATAATATGCCATAACAACATGGAGGGTTAATGTTTTCTCATTAAATTAGTCAAAATAAGTCATCTACAAAGTTTTAGAACTCATGCATGTAAGAATAGACCTTACAGATCTAGACATAGGTGCACCCAAAAGATAAAAGTAGTCCTACATAAAGGATAATAATACCAAAATAGGGACACTATTGACACATAGAGATATAATCTAATTAGATTTCTACTATCCAAAAAGGGTTTTGACACCTTCAAATTAAACTATAGATGTAAGGAAACATATTGATCATAAAAACTTTAAATTTGTACCAGATATGGAACAAGGCTTATTTTACAAAACCTAGAAATAGTTTGTATAAATTCTAAATTGATACACCAGAACAATATAGGTCACTGCCACCATATATCTAATAATGTTTCTACTATCCAACTAGGGAGCTATTGTCTAAGAGGGGTTATAATATTGGAATCCTATTTATAACACTAAAACTAGCCACTATCTTATTTTACAACTTCTAGATCTCTTGTCTTAGTTATTTTCCAGCTAAATTATTACTTACATTATTTATTGCTATTTTTAAAAGGGCTAAATCTAGTTAATTATTTAACAAATTAGTGGCTATATTTATTCCATATTATTACCTGATTTACTATACTAAGCTATTTAAGAAACATAGGATTCATACTCATGATGTCCTAAAAAGGTAAAACATTTGGTGAAACTAATGTACTTTAAAACCCTAGTTCCATATAGGGGTTTGCCTTCTCCATATAAATTTTCTATTAAGGTTTCATTGATTAAATATTTCAAAATTTTGTCTCAAACCCTCTAAATCTTAGAACCAAATACTAGGTCTTTAAAAACTCAAAAAAATAACCCTTAGTGTTTCAAATAAAATTTTTAGGGTTTTTAAACATTAGGTTGAATATTTCCCATATTTTCACATATACCTATGTTATATTACAGTCTACCTATTGTGTGCTTGTTATTCATTCTTTACATTATCTTCTTTGGTAAGTTTAAATGAAATCCAAGAACCCTCTTTCCCCTCTCTCAGTTGATCAATTTCTAAAATTTTCACATAATTATACAAATGAATGGACAAATTTTAAATATTTAACACTAGCACATGATAATGAGAATGATTTCATTTACAATGATGATGATTGTTATTATAATGATAGATATGATGATTACTATAAACATGACAATGAAATATTAATGAGGATAGATAGTATATATCTTCTTTTCTTTCTCCTCTCTCTTCTTCTACTCCTACTAATCAAACTAAAAATATAAGTCCAAAAGAACCCCTTCTTTGTAGTGATTTGTTTCAATATGATCCTATCTTTTCAACCACTTCTACTACATCCTTACTAAAATTAAAGAAATAAAACAACAATAAAATAAATTTACCATTTCATAGTTTAACTAAAATTTTACATGATATTCCTATCATAGAAAAGAAAAATTCACACTCTTTACCCTTCTCAATTAAATTTAAAAAATAATGTACAAATGATTTTTCACATTTTACCAATGCACAAACTAAAGTGGATGATATTATTTTATCACCTTCTTTTACAATTCAAGATCAACTCAATAATTACATAAAAAATGTAGATAATCCAAATATATCTAACTCTTATCTTACAAGTTATAATGTGCCAAATAAAAATATTATTTCTACTTCTTCTACCCTTGACTCCAAGATTGAAAATAAAGATCATACATGCATTCCACTCATAGCTAGTGAAGATAGGTATTGCATTTCACCTACACATGGTGACACATTTCATATTAGTAAAAATTTAAAATATTATCTCGCTATATCTCTTCGTGAACATGTGAATGATAATTATTCTACTCTTACTTCTACAAGTGAATTAAACTCTATTTTTGATGAACCTTGGGATAATGATGATTATTATGATTATGGTGAAGACATGGAGTCTACACCTTTTAGTTATCCTCTTAGGTCACCTATTCATCTTGATTAAACAAATTCTAGGTTACATGTTAAAAAAATTACACACTTATTCTTATGTTCGTAGTTTACATAACTTACATTCACATGATAATAAAGTACCTTCTAACCAATTATCATGCAATAATTATTCTCAAATCAACAAAATAATAAATACCATGTATCTCCCTCAACATCCTTATTATAATAGAATTTTTTTATCAACCTAACATAAACAAGGGTGATAACTCATTTCCCTATAACTAGGTCTCAACTATCACACCTCCAAAGGTTATAGTGAGAAAATCAATCCTCCCTAAAAAAGATTCCCAATACAATATACCAATGGTTAAGATAAATAACAAAATCTAATAGTTAAATGAACCCCTTGATGATGATAATATACATTCATAAGTGGTAATTTCCTTGATGCATGACATGGATTTTTTTCAACAATAAGTACACCATCTAACATTAGAGAATAAATCATACCAATCTTAGGTCAATGAAAATGTTATCTAAGCAACCCTATTCCATGGAGAATATTCACAATAAGGTTTCCACCCAACATTTAGATACCAACATTACCTACATTTCATGGGCATAGAAACCCATACCTACACATTCATGTTGAAGATAAATCCATGATACATGTCACCAAGTTAACTCTACTAAATTTATATTTGAAGTCCCTATATAAGGCAACACTAAATTGGTACTAATATACAATCCCTAGTGGGTTACTACACATATATGAGGAGGTATTATTAGTCTTTATCAGGAACTACATACATAATAAGGGACCTCAAGTCACACATGAAAGGTTACCCTCATTACACCAAGGTGAGATAAAACCAACAACTAAATACATTCTAATATTTAATTCATGATTGCATTATTTGAATTACCATCTGAAAAATTTAAAGGTATAATACATATTTTCCATAGGCCTCATTTTTCCTCTTAAAGATAAATTATTATATCATACATATAAATCATTTCAACATCTATGTAACATAGCTATAACATTATAGACATAATTGGTACTAGTTTCTACACATTCAAAGTCATATTTAGATGTAGGTTTATCAGAGCCATAATCATTTAATATGGTAAAATAACCTACTACACTCTTGAATAAGAAACCAGTGGAACAAGAAGAACTAATAAAATTATTCAAAAAGAGAAAGGAGCCATTTTATAAAGCACCTCTTATAGTGAGTAGAGGATAATATACTAGTAGTGGGACCATATAGTTTTCAAATAGAGATATCCCTCATGACATATTATTCACATTACTAAATGGGGGGATGATCACCCTTACTTATACTCATCACCATCAAACACAATACCTATATAAGATATAAAATAAATCATATTGCAATTTTCATCAAATAAATAGAGATTTAGACAACAACTATTATGCACTCCAAGATCATACTGACCAATATATCAATAGAGGTATTATAACATTTACATAAGGGAATCGATATCTTCTTCTCCATACACTTATAGATCACACTTTGTTATGAGTGATTTATCATATGATCCATAATGTTTCTAAGACACCTACTTATGTGAGATCGCATGCACCAAAAATTTAGTAGAGATTAGAATATAATTTTAATTCAACCACCAATTAACATATTTTAAATACATTATATACAATAAAACACAAGTTTAATTTGACAACCAACTAATATATTTACAAGACATAATGAACAATAGAATACAATTTCAATTTAAAAGATAATTAAGATATTTTTAAGACATGATGCAAAAAATAACGCAATTTTAGTTTGAAAACCAATTAATAAATTTTAAAGACATGAGGCAAAATAGAACATAGTTTTAGCATGATAATGTATTATGATATTTTCTACATAGTCTATAAATATATTTACTATTAGTATATGACAAGCAGTATTAGTTATAAAGTCTATTTCTACACCTACATAACAAGATAAATATGGTCACTTATTCACCATGCCATCTGGGTTTAGATAGTGCTTTCCATAGTCCATAAGATATTTTAACCAACTTCATAGATTTAAAACATAGTTTATATGCCATTTTATCTAACTTCATAGATTTAGAGCATAGTTCATAAACCTATTTAATCAGCTTCTTAAATTTTTAGCCCTATTTCATTAGTAGTGCTAGCTATAAATCATTTCATACAATAGGTTCTAGGACCCCAATTACCTTTTCACATACTATTCATGGTTATTGTTCCTTTATTTGACACATGGTACATTGATAGTGAGTCTCCCATGAGACTCATTGATTAGTATGTTCCTTCCTAATTGTACATAGTCTCATTCATTATTGATCCTTTTATATAGTTTCATTTTCATATTACTTATACATAGATTATATATTTGAAACACAAAAACATTATAACATGTCAAAAACACAAAAACATTCAACTATTTAATTACAAAACATAAAATTATAGATTGTATGCATTTCCATGTTTACATTTCTTATATTTGTCAGATAAAACATATGTTAGCTATCTTAGTATAGTTTGTTTTAACATACATACATGCTTCACTTGTTCTAATCAAGTGTTTGAATATTACTACAGGACTAGGTTCCACTACACTACTTTAGACTTGTTATTATCTACACACTAGGGGCATATACAGCGATATGTAGGTTATTTATTTGACACATCTTCCTATTGGGGGCACCTTGTAAACAATTTTGATTACCAGGTTATATATTTCTATATTTTAAATCATATCTTTATTATTGTTATATTTGTATATTTATCATGCTACACTTAGATTTTTTTGGCTACTACTATTTTTAAATTAGTATATATACATCTTAGCTCTTACAAAAAAAATTATTACATGTTCCTACATACTTTCAATTCTATATTTCCTAGTTTATATTTGATTTTATCTCGATTCTTATTTTATTCAAGGGTATTTGAATATGCCATTATTCTTTGGGCCTATGACACTTATTTTCATAGTATGTATGCTTTGGATATGTTCCCATGTCCTTTTGTCTTCCTAATTATGTTCACTAACATTTGAACATGTCCTTCTATATGTCTCTAATCCATATTAATTTTTGTTAGTGTATGTGGACATTTGAACATGTCCTTCTATGTCTTGTTTTCTTAGATTTAGTGATAATTTATGCCCATATCACTTTTATTGTGTCCCCTTGGTGTACTTTGAATGCCTCATGTGTGTTGTATTTATGCTTTCTTATATGTGTCATGGCCTTAACACTTATCTCTTGCTTGTTATAAACTCTAGTTTTATATGCCATGAGGAACCTCATATATCTCCCACTTCCTACTTGGGTACCATGATGGACATCATGCCCCATCCCCCTAGGTAGCTACTTACTTTTTTCTCAATTTTGTTGTTACATACATTGTTATATCTATATTGACACCTTTATGAATGTTAGACATGACATACATCACATATTAAAAATTTATGCTCAGATTCTATTACCTTATGATGTTATGTATGCACATTATATTGGATTATTTTGTATATATCATATATGCTATGGAAAAAAAATCATGCATATCTTTTTCTTTTGAGGATAGTTGTTGCACAAGTTTAACAACTCCCCTCAAAAGAGGGTGAACTCAAAGGAATTTGTCATAGAGATCAAGCTACTAGAATGCATTCACAATACATGTTTATCACATAGACTCATATTACAAAAATTAGAATCAATTAAACATAATGGGAAAATAGTAACATAGAGATTAACATAGTTGCATAGAAATCAAAGTAGAAGGACACTAACACCCAAATTTGGAAACTAACACCACATATCCAATAATGTCATGACTATCTAAGATGTGGTGCTATTATCTAGTAACCTTAGTTTTATAAAAACCTAGATTCACCACAAAATTACAATAGGTACACTAAATATTTACACAGGTTCATTTATAGATTTATTAGTTTGCCTAGTTGCACTTACATTCATACTAATAAAGCCCATATTCATACCAATTTGCTTAGATTAGGGGAAACATGTGTGGCCTAACCATTACAATATTTAATTAAGATATCTAGATATAGATTATTATAATTTAGTCTAGAATCCATATACTCTGATATCGGATTTTGGGGCATGTTGATGGCACATTATTTCTATATGCTCACTTACACACCAATTGGGAAAATGGAATGAAAAATTCCATGTCATTATCTATGTTGTATACATATAATATAATATTATAAGCTACACACAATTTTCATACATTACTCCATTTTTAATGGTTGGCATTCTCAAGTGGTTTAGATCTACGTAATATACCTAAGTGGTCACAAAGATGGCATACCTAGTTAGATATTTCTAGTTACATCACATAGTTCTAATTTAAAATGCATATAATATACATTGATGGTAAATTTTGGAGTCATAACCTAATTGAATTATTTATCCACCTACATGAGAGTGTTAGACACACCATCAGTCCAATACAAGCTATTCATGAGTCATGATCCACCAAGTAGGGGTAGGCAATGGTGGAGTCAAAATATGATTGATTTCTTAAGCCACCCACATATGAGGATTGAGTGATCCATCAACTTAGTCTAATATATTCACTAATTGATCACTACATAAATTTATAGATATAGGTTGTCACCAAGTTTATGAATTGGTTTGCATACCTAGTTAGGTGTATTCATTCATTTATTATATCTTATCCATTTGCTTAGTTTTACTCAAATTCAATTATTTGCTTAGTTTAGTCTTTGATTTTGATATCTCTTAAGTAATGATTGATTTATACATGTTTCACTTGTAGTAAATGCATTATATCATGCTTCACATACTCAAACCCATATTCATAAGATTCATCTCTTAGGTAAGCCTATGCGCACTTCTTATTACTTTATCCTAGTCAATTCACTTTATTACATTTATAGAATAAAATGGGGTAAATGTAATCATATAAAAGTGGTATTTGAGTGTTAAGAGTGCTACTTGATACTACCTATCCCTAGTTTATCCCTAGACCTATCTTATATCTTATTTTCACACTCATCCATCCTTTGTATAGACCATAGGTATCCCTAATAATCCCTAATGTAGACTCAAAACCTAATTATTATTTCTTGACCCTTTTTCCCTAGTTTTTACCACTTGGACACTGCCAGTATAATAGGGATACTAGTGCCACACTTCCAATAATAGCACTAGTGTCCTAATAAAGTTAATAATATTCATTCCTTTTATTTTTGACAAAAAGATATATTTTCAAATTTAAATCCTCCTAGGGCCAGTCTAGGACTCTTTTAACACCCACACAAGCATTAGAATAGTATAAATACGTGACTTTTATCCCTTTAACCACTATATGTAAATAAGATGCAAATTACACATGAAAACTTAGAACAAGCTGTGTACAATTAAGGTTATCAATCCACATTATGCGTTACTTCTACTTAATACCATCTATAGAATTCTTAATCTTAGATTACCTAGATTTATGGTCTCAAAAACATTTGAAGAACAAGGACTATTTCATATAATTTGGACTTATCAACAATCTAAATTTTCAAAAAGTATTATAAATAAATTGGACTATATCAAGATTAAATTGTATTGTATTAAGACTAAATTAGACTTATTATAAATAAATCACTTATATATAATTTATTTTAAATAAGTCCAAATTATTTAAAATGATCATAAATAATGATTATTTGTAAACTATCATAAATAAATTGGACTTCATCATGAATTAATTAGACTTATGACAAATAAATCACAACTATATTATACATTTTCAATAAGTCCAAATTATATGGCTATTCAAACTAGTTCACATACCATGAATTTATAGATAATAAGAATTGGAAGTTTATTTCTTAAGAAAAAATAATTCATACATCAATCAGGTGTTTGGATGATATGTGATTTAAAACACCTAGGACAATTGGGATTCCATGTGTCATTAGTTGATTGGATCGTGAACTATCTATCTAATATAATTCAGATGATTTCCTCACAACCATCAAATTTTATGTCTTATTTTTGTACCTACCATGTGTCTATCACAAGTTATTTTATCTCAAGTGATTGTGGTGTTTGAGACTTTTGTTTCGACTAATCATCCTTCCACATAGCTGAGTCACCTAGATTATGTCATGTGGCATAATCTGAAGTGCTTGTATGAAGTGTAATTTGAAAAAATTAAAATCTAAATAAATTTTTTGATATTAAAATGCCAAAGAAGAAATATTGACACACAATTGGGACATTCTAAGGCATAAACCTTGAATAACTTTTCGCATGCATGGGATGCGAAAGTGTATTTTTCAAAACACAAAATCTAAAGTGTAAATTCTTACATGTGAAAATTATGAAGACCATTTTGAAGGATACAAAAATTCAAAGTGAATATTTTAATATTCAAATGTTATTAAATAGATGCATAGTTACCAAAGTACTAAATAGTCTTAGTAGAAAATATAAAACTCAAATGCCATAGTATAGTATTTTCCAAGACCCAAAATGTGAAGTGCCACTATAAATAAATAAAATAATAAAACAAATACATTCTAAAAAAATGAACTAAATTTGGAAAAAAAACATTCATATTTCTCATTCTAAAATTAAGGAAACACCATTTCAAATTTTCCAATCTTTTTATCACTATTTTTGTTAGTGCCTAATGGGATGATGCATTCAAATTATCTATTACAATGCCTTTCATAAAATCAATGAGAACAAGTGTATGAACTCTAAAATCTTTATTTGGTTTCCAAGCATAGATTATACTATCTATGATTTTGGATGGTAAAGATGTGTTAATTGGGTTTAGCTTCCATTTCTTGTCCAAACAACATGAATAAATTTTTCCTTTTTCTATATCTTTTTTCCCTACATGTACTAAGACGATCCAAGGCTACATTAACCCTTTATTCTATATCCCCATTTGTTTTTAGTATCTCAATATTGAATTTATCTCTATCAACCCATACTATGTAGTCTATTCCTATTGAATCATCAAGTATAAAAAATAACATATCTCTAATTTACACATCTTGAGCTAGAACAAATGCATTTTTTATTAAATTTGCTTATTGGACCAATATATGTATATGTAGATGCCACTCCAAAATCAAGGGTCCTATCATGAACCATTTTGTGTAGATCTCTATACATGGGTATGTCATGGTGATTTCTAGGCCAAAAATCACTTATACACTCAACTTCAGAAGGGAACATATCTTCTTTCATTATGTTGTGGATATTGTGGAAGTAGTATGCTAGATCCTTCACTTACTATTCTTGGTCAAACCAAATTAATTGACTTGCTATACATAAATAGTCAAGTTATATTTAATTTCTTTTTAACTCTTTTTTCTACTTCTATCTATGTATTTTGCAACAATAGAATCTTTAGACATTTCTCTATTTTTTAAATCTTTGAATAATATTTTTGTCAGATTACCTTCTAGAATATTTGGCTCACCATTTTATTTTGTTTCCCATATTGTAATTAAGGGGGACCAATTTCTATCTCTTTTAGAGTTTTTAAAATGCATAGTGGGTTAACCTTGCTCCATGCATAGAATAAAGTATTGACCTTTTGTCAATCCTACTATTTCATTTATTCCCTTTAGATGGTAACTATTAACATACTCTTTGAAATCCACTACCTTTTTAATTAAATATGACATGAAGTTTCTTGTATTTTCACTATCATCCTATAAGTTTCCATTATCTCTTCCATACTCCATACATTTTTCCTCTTTATGCATTTAGATACGTTTTCAAATGTGTCATCTATGCCCTCATTGGCATGTCCTACAGGAAGAAATCTAACCTTGACATCAAGGAAAACACCTTTGTATACAAGCAGAGATAAATATTTCAACACATACTTGTACAAAAAGACATGACTTTGTGAATTTGTAAATGCAACATTAGTTTCAAATAAGGTTTAAAAAATTTAAACATAATTATGGATGGAAGTACCTATTCTTATTTCCCCCACAACAATTATCTAGTTGAAGGTATAGCCTAGAAGGAAGCTTTTTGAAGGCATCAATTGATTATGTTTCTTATCTATATTTATTGCATTTAGGGTAGTAGTTTTTAGATGAAAGTAAATCATATAAAGGATATTTTGAAACTCTAGGTTTATATATTAAAGATTCATAAGTATTTGGAATTTTTATTTCCATATCCCTGAAGCACTTGTTTAATGAGGTGATAGTAAAGTTAGACCCTCTAAAAATGTACGACAAAAAAATCTCATATCCACATATACCGTGACAATGTGTTATAATTCCTACCACTGATAACTATAATATTCTATTGATAATTTATTTGACTTTTGTCACTATCCTTAGCATTAATTATTTTCAACATTACACCTTGTGATGAATGACACTAAGGCATTCTTCAGGGTATTAATCTTAAAATTGTCTATCTATGTAATCCATTTGTCTTAGATAAAGTATTTGATTTGAGTGCATCATGAATTATTGATCTATACACTCTTCTTGATCTCTATTGAGGGATCTAGAGAATTTTTATTGAGTCAACAAGATGTATGTTTTTCACCTAGAGAATTCATTAGATGTGTCAATGGTCACATCATGAAAATTATTTCTCCATTTTTTATTGAATTTTGGCTAGGATATTGGCTCATATCCCATACTACTAATTGTGCATTGATGTGACACCTCATAAATTCTTGAGTGAAAGATGATGGAAGATGTTAAACATTTTCTCATGAGATATGTATATCTACATAGTATGTTAGTCATGGACAAACATTTGCAAAATCATCCACTAATTGGTCCAAAAAATCTTTAGTTTCCATTGTCTTCTTATGTGGCTTTTATCAAAATCTCCCTACATGGAATGCATTTCATTAACCATTTTTGTGAAAAAATTTTAATGTAAAAATAGCTACTTTTCTTCAATCCATATATTTTAAGCCAAACTTTCAAATAGATCTTTGTACCCTAAAATTCAATGTTTGTTTTGTTTTTGTTTTCTTAAACAAACTGGTAAAAAGTTCGACCAAGACATGTTGCCTCCTATCTATTGTGGTGGAATCAAACAACCTTATCTTTAAAAATTTTAGAATCTCAAATGAAAATTCTAACTAATTTTTTTTTTGGTGCAACATTTATCTGCATACATTGTTGAAACATCATTGTCTATGCTTTCGTCAAACTCCACTTGGTTAAGTGAAGTGTTTCGTTGAATTCTTCTTTCAGCTTGATTATTTGTAGGCATGAGCTAATTTTTTTGGATGCCTATACACTAGGAATGTTAGGTAAGGAGTGAATTCATTATCCACTATGTCCCAAACATTTCCAATTTCTTTCTCCTTTGGTGTCATGTATGGTAAATTTATTGCTCTACATGTCTCAATGTCCACTATTTTGCTGGAAGGCCATCTAATGATAGATGTTTAAGTTAGCTCTATATTTCAAGTCTCACAATGTTTTATAACATGCCTTATGTAAATTCCCAATTCATTTTCTAACATTGGGATATGAATGTAATCAAAAATCTCCCTTGGTTGTGTAAATTCAACAAAACCAAAATTAGTTTTTTCATCATTTGCAAGAGCTATACATTTGTGTAATAAATATACCATTTTCCAAAGAAATGTTTTTCTTAGGATTTGAAATGTGGTAAAATCATTGATATATCAAATAAATTAATCCAATCAAAGGTTTTATTTTTGTAATAGTTGTATATGTAGAACTAAACTCACATTATTGTCTTTGTTCCATGTCATTATATATAGAAAAGTTGTTTGTGACATGTTGCATCATTTTTGTGATCCATATAGTAAAACTATCAACTACATCCTCCAAATTATCCACAAAAGATGCAAGAAATGGAAGTAGTAGGGTCAGATCAAAATATTTAGTCACATCAACCCTTACATATTCAATAGTTATTTCCTCATTATGGCATGTGGAAGTGAGCTTTATGGGTTCCAAAGATTTAGCATCTAAACCTGCCACTTTATGTATTCTTCCTTCACCAATGACCTTACCATTATTTATGAGAGAAACATAGTATCCACATTGAAAAGCCATTGATGTATGATTTTTTAGCCTTGACATTTGTAAAATACATGAGAGGATTTGTTAATTAGGTTATTCATAAAATCAGTCAAATTTATGCCTATATGTAGGAGATAAATATATATTTATAGTAGAATATAAGCATGGAGATATGTTGAAACCTAAAAATGTTAAAATGGTAATGTACAACATTTTTTTTAATAACACAGTTTATGTCAATCCAAAAAAATAAATAGATTTTAATATCATATATTGCAAACTTCAATTCTTACTTCATCCTACTTTGAAGGTATTATTGACCATTTTTTGCCCAACAGGCCAAAAATCAGTCCCCTTCCATCCCTACTATTCTAGGCCATTTCATTTTTCAATTTTTCATAAGTCTATTCATTTCTATGGACTCTGCAAAATTTATATGGACTCTGTAGGTCTAAATCTATGGACTCTATAGGTTTTGGATTTCTATAGAATTAGTAGGTTAGTCTTTTGGCACATGAAGGATTAGTTCAGAGAGTTCTAGGTTTTATAAGGCTTCTTTGAGCTCTTGTCTGAAGGAAGTCATGAAGAAAGTTGGCATAGTTGAACCATTGAACTAGTTCAATGCTTTGGTTTAACACCTAGTTCAATGACTTGGTTCAACCACTAAGTTCAATGCTTTTCTATTTAAATTGGCACTTGGTTTAACCACTTGAGTTCATCGAGCTTCAGGTTTAGCATTGGTTCAATGCACTTGGTTCAATTCATTAGATCAATCAGTTCAAGTGCAATCGGCAAGTTCATCGGTGCACAACTTTGAATCATTGAATCAGTTCAACGGGTGGTTCAATAGCATTAGTTCAACCACTTAATTCAAGTGGCATCATTACAAGCAGCTTCTAGTTCAATCAAATAGTTAATTGGTAAAGTTTAATTATCTCGACGTGCAGCATTGAACCATTGAATCGGTTTAATGAATTAGTTCAATCGCTTGGTTCATCAGCAAGTTCAAAGGCTTGGTTCACTTTGCATCAGTGCACTTTATTAAACCATTGAACTGGTTCAATGGATTGGTTCAATCATTTGGTTCAACACTTAAATTCAATGCTTTGGTTTAATCACTTCAGTTCAATAGATGATTCAACAAGGAGGTTCAAAGAATCGGTTCAAAGGCTTGGTTCAATGGGCTCGGCATGCAGTGGTTGAACCATTGCACTAATTAAACCGTTGAACCAATTTTGGTTCAATAGCTTGGTTCAAGGGTGTGTCCCAAAGATAGAGGGTAGTTCAAAGTCTAAAAGCCCTTGTAGAGGGCAAGCACTTCAAAGGAAAGGTAGTCGAAGGGTAAGTTCAAATTTTTGTTTGAGACTGAATTCTTTCAGACTTTTTGTCTGAAGGAATTCCTTTGGACAAAAGGCCCAAAGGAATTCAGGGGAAGGTTCAAAAAGGCCATTGGTTCAAACCAAAGAGCTCAAATAAAAAGAGCAGCCAATTCCTGTAGACTTTTGTCCACAAGAAAAAAGCTTGAAACAAAAGCCTGCAAAGTAGAAAAGCCATAGAGAAGACCCACCGACTTTTGTCAAGGATGATGACATCCTAAAATCCATCAAATATAAGTAGATGAACTAGCCATTGGGTGACAGCTATGTGAATGTCAAATTTAACATAGTGAAATATCTATTTGTTTTGAATTGTTTGAGTGCCAAGTATGAAAGGAGCTCAAGGAATGCAACGACCCACCAGAAGATCACCCCTGAAGGCTATGATCAGCATGACCTATTTTTCTATAGTTGGCATTTATGAAGGGAGAAACAATAGTTTATTTACAAAAAAGAGGCACGGCTATGTTCTTACATTAGTGTTTGAATGCCAAAGTCAATTTTAGCGATGGTACAACATGGTTTTAGTAGGCCTCTTCTAGAAGAATGACATCAGTAACAGTTTTTTCCTCCTCCCAAGGTTTAGAACACACATGGGCCACTTACAGAAAAGGGTGCCAAAATCTTTCCTAGGAAGCACCAAGTTTCTCTTCCTATTTATATAAATTGTAAAATTCTCATTGGAGAAAGGAATCTGCTCTCAGGCTTAAGGAAAAACTCTACCCAAAAATCTCTTGGGGCTTTTAAGGCAGAGCTACCATAAATTTACCTTGAATCAAAACATAGTATTTTTACCTCCATTTGATTTTTTCATCTTTATTATGTGTCTATGCCTTGATTATGTGTTAAGTCATTATCTTAATGCTTTTGTAGAATGATTTTAGCATGTCTGGTGCATATTTTTGAGTTTTCTTTTACATGTCTATCAGAAGTGTCCCTAAAGGAGTATAGGTGAAGTGAATAGGCTATTTTAGTGTGTCTTAGAATGCCTCTAGTAGTTATTTCCTCCATGTATTTCCATGGACCCCTGACCCACTGATGCATAAGGTTTTCTCATGTTAGATGAAGTGTATGGGAGTTGTTTCTTGATGGAAAGTGTATGTTCAGGTGGAGTAGATTAAAATTTTCTGGTGTATCACCTTTTACTTTTTTTAGGATTAGGTTCTATTTTCAACATCTCTCTCTCCCTTTTCATCCCCCCCTTTTTTCATTTTATTTTTTAGCAATAGGAGAAACTAGGGCCTAAAAGATACATCAGAGGGAGCTAGCCCTCATCTAGAGACTCTCCCCTCTAGCTTCACCAGTCCCACAGGTGAGAGGTGAGTTTCTATTGTTGTGTGAAGAAGGCAAGAGCTCGGCATCTTACCAAGGGTGTAATATTCTATGTCAATTTTTTCTAGCACGCCTAGTAGGACCAACTGGGACAAAGTATGTCCAAAGAGTTGAATTTTTGGTGTGTTCTTCAACTAACTAGACTTTGGAGGCTTTTACATCAACAACAATGGTGACTCTAAGTTGAATTAACTGGTTAAGTAGCCTGGTGCCATCAAAAATCAATTTTGTATGTATAATTTCTCTACACAAAATCATGGGCCTTGTATTCCTTCATATTACCATGATTAGGCTTCGTATATTTATGCAATCCCCTCAAGCAACTCTCCTAGTTGCCCTACAATGATAAAGGAGATGGCATTGGAGCTTGAGAAGTAGACAATGGAGATTAATAGACTAGAGGAGTAGTACAGATATCAGTAGGAGCTAATGTATAAAGAGGAGTGTTTATTTAGGCAAACAAAGGCCTTACAATCCATAGAAGAGGAGGTAGCAAAATAGAGGAATCCATTCATACAAGGAAGTCATCCTTGCATGCCCCCTCATATCCTAAATAAAGCCCCCTCTTTTGCACCAAATCCTTTCTATCAGATAGCACTTACTCACTCTAGCTCATCTGATGCATCTACTCTCAATCCCATGTGCCTAGCTTTCCAACATCAAAGGGAATCAGAGAAACCCCCCATGGAGATCAATCTTCTTAATTCCTTATATTTTGAATCTTTCATTTTGAGAATACCATGAGCTAGCACATCCCTCTTTTAAAGACTCTTCTAATGCATTAACAGTCTTTTTCTAGCATTCCTCAGCCTCCCCAAGTCCTTCAACATGATGTGTAGATTCCAAGTTGGAGGAAGGAATGCCAGGAAGTAGCCTAGAGATTTGAAGAGGATGATGCTAATGACCTCCAAGAAAGACTCTTTCAAGACAATCTAGTTAAGCAAATTGAATATTTAGAGGCTAGGATGAAGCTACTCCTGGAAAGAGAGTTCAAATCTTCAGACCTTATGGAAGAGCCCTAGGACCTTGAAGAAAACAAAGTTGTTTGTTCACAGGAGCAAAATTCTAATTTTGAGATCTTAAATTAGGGGAAAAGAGTAGAATCATGGAGCAAGAAGGAAGAAAAGCAAGGTTTTTCTCAAAACCTTAAAGAAGATGAGGTTGCTCCAACTCATGATGATGTTGGTGACCTCTAGGAAAGGCTTTTCCAAGAGGACCTAGCTAGGAGAATTACAGAGTTAGAATCTAAAGAGAGATTCCTTAGGCAGTGTGTGATAGACGGTTCAGACCCAACATCACATTTCATGTCTAAACACACCCCACCTACACATTTCCAAGAGAGATATCAGGTTGCACTTGAAATTGATGAAGTGCTGGCCAAGTGGAAGGAGGAGAATCATTTGATTCTAGCTCAAGGACTGCCTCCTCTTCCACATGGTTTTCCCACTTCACCCCTTTTCAAGGAAGAACCTACTCTGCAGGAGGTGAGTGAGGAGTGGAAGATCCAATCTACAATTTCCCAAGAGGCTATCATGAGTGGCAATGAAGGTGAAGTCATCATGGAGGCTCTTTGTGAAGAACTCATCAGCAACGGAGAAGACACAGGTCTTGCATATATGCAGATGTTCCAACAATATGAGGAGGAACATAAGCATGGTGAGCTCTCTCCCCCTTTGTTTTATGAACTTCCTTATTGCTTCAATGAGGAGGATGACTATGCTAAAGATCCTCAGTTCGAGGAGGATCAAGAGGATACCTTTGAACATCTAGAGGTCCTGATCATCAAGAAGGAAAAGGAGAGCTCTGTCTTCCTAGAGGAAAGCCTTGAGGAAGAAAGCTTTGAATAGAGAGGTGATGTTATGTGGGATGAGCAATCATTTTTTGAGTCCATTTTAGAAATCACCACAGTCACCCTTCTTCAAGAAGGCCAGGAGGAAGCAATGGATGATTCTGATAGATTCTGCAATGAAGTAGAAGGAAACAAGTCAGACCATGATGCATTACAAAGGGACTATATAGATCAAAGGGCTTATGGTGATGAGCTAGTATCCATTGATTTCTTGGTGATATGCACTACCATGAAGGACCAAAATTCAAAAAACCTCCAGGGATAAGAAGAATACATGTATGTTGGAGGTATGTTTGAATTGGATCTACTCAAATACCAACCAACTCAGGTGATAGGCAAGAGGAGTAAGTCACCAAATCTCCTTTTCTTTTAGCCACTTGTCTGCCACCATAAGTCTTCTTACCAAGAAGGGGACTTAAGAAATTTTCCTTTTGATCTAAAAGGGGGGCAAACATTCCTAGTTAGCTGTACATAGTAGTTTATATTCAGTTTCTTTCTTGCTTTCCCTAAGTGTAGTTTTCACAAGTAGTGCGTTTAGCCTTGTGTGTGTTTCCCTTTGTGTGTGGGGTAAAAAAGCTTCATGTTTGATTCTTGGATCTTATGGGGCTATTGTTGATTCTTGTTCAAGCTGCATCTAACTCCATGCCCAATGGACTATAAGGTAACTAGTCTTTAAGCATAGCAGGCATGCTTCCCCTGGGAGTCACCAATTTGTTGACCATTTTTTTCCCAACAAGACAAAAATTGGTCCCCTTCTATCCTTGCTATTCTAAGCCATTTCATTTTTCAATTTTTCATAAGTTTGTTCATTTCTATGGACTCTGCAAAATTTCTATAGACTCTACGGGTCTAAATCTATGGACTCTATAGGTTTTAAATTTCTACGGACTCAACAGGTTAGTCCTTTGGTGCATGAAGGATCAATTCATAGAGTTTTAGGTTTTACAAGGCTTCTTCAGGCTCTTGTCTAAAGGAAATCATGAAGAAAGTTGGCATGGTTAAACCATTGAACCAATTCAATGCTTTGATTCAACGCCTGGTTTAATGACTTGGTCAACCACTAAGTTTAATGCTTCACTAGTTCAATCGACACTTGGTTTAACCATTTGAGCTCATCGAGATTCAAGTTCAATGTTGGTTCAATGCACTTGGTTCAATTCATTAGATCAATTAGTTCAAGTGAAATCGACAGGTTCATCAGTGTGCAAATTTGAACCATTAAACCAGTTCAAAGCGTGGTTCAATGGCATTAGTTCAACCACTTAGTTCAAGTGGCATCAGCTCAATTGGATCCTAGTTCAATTATATGGTTAATAAACAAAGTTCAATCAACTCAGCATGTAGCATTGAACTATTGAATTGGTTTAATGAATTGGTTCAATTGCTTATTTCATCGACAAGTTTAAAGGCTTGGTTCACTTGGCATCAACACACTTCATTAAACCATTGAACTAGTTCAATGGATTGGTTCAATCATTTGGTTCAACACTTAAGTTTTATGCTTTGGTTCAATCACTTCGGTTCAATAGATGATTCAACAAGGAGGTTCAAAGAATCGGTTCAAAGGCTTGGTTCAATGGGCTCAGCATGCAGTGGTTAAACCGTTGAACCGATTGAACCATTGAACCAATTTTGGTTCAATGGCTTTGTTCAAGGGTGTGTCCCAAAGATAGAGGGTAGTTCAAAGTCTAAAAGCCCTTGCAAAGGGTAAGCACTTCAAAGGAAAGGCAGTCGAAGGGTAAGTTCATATTTTTGTTTGAGGCTAAATTCTTTCAGACTTTTTGTCTAAAGGAATTCCTTCAGACAAATGGCCTAAAGCAATTTGGGGGAAGGTTCAAAGAGGTTGTCAGTTCAAACCAAAGAGCCTAATGAAAAAGAGAAGCCAATTCTTGCAAACTTTTGTCCATGGGAAAAAAGCCTGAAACAAAATCCCACAAAGTAGAAAAGCTATAAAAAAGACCCAATGACTTTTGCCAAGGACAATGATGTCCTGAAAGCCATGAAATTTAAGTAGACAAACTAGCTTTTGGGTGATGGCCGTGTGAACATCAAATTTAACACAGTGAAATATCCATTTGTTTTGAACTATTTGAGCACCAAGCATGAAAGGAACTCGAGGAACATAATGACCTGCTAGAAGATCACCCCTGAGGGCTGATCAAGTAGGAATAAGACAAAGAGCAAAAATGATAAAGCATTCAAGTGGCGAAGGGAAGGTGAGTTATTGCAAATGAGCGGCACGACCTATTTTTTTATAGTTGTCATTTATGAGGAGACAAATAGCAATCTATTTATAGAAAAGAGGCACGGCCATGTTCTTACATTAGTGTTTGAATGCCAAAGTCCATTTTGGCAATGGTACAACATGGTTCTAGTAGGCCTCTTCTAGAAGAATGACATCAGTAATAGTGTTTTCCTTCTCTCAAGGATTAGAATGCACATGGCCCACTTACAAAAAAGGGTGCCAAAATCTTTCCCAGGAAGTGCCAAGTTTCTCTTCCTCTTTCTATAAATTGTAAACTTCTCATTGGAGAAAGGAATCTGCTCTCAGCCTTAAGGCAAAACTCTACCCAAAAAACTCTCGAGGCTTGTAAGGCAGAGCTACCAAAAATTTACCTTGAATCGAAACACAACATTTTTACCTCCATTCTAAGTTTTGCATCTTTAGTATGTGTCTATGCCTTGATTCTATGTTAATTCATTGTCTTAATGCTTTTATAAAATTATTTTAGCATGTCTAGTGCATATTTTTTAGTTTCCTTTTACATGTCTGTTAGAAGTGTCCCTAGAGGAGTATAGGTGAAGTGGATAGGCTGTTGCAGTGTGTCTTACAACACCTCTAGTTGTTATTTCCTCCCTGTATTTCCACGGACCCCTGAACCACTAATGCAGAAGGTTTTCTCATGTTAGATGAAGTTTATGGGAGTTATTTCTCAATGGAAAGTGTATGTTCAAGTATAGTAAATCAACATTTTCTGTTGTATCACCTTTTACTTTTTTTTAAGGCTTGGGTTCTATTTTCAGCATCTCTCTCTCCCTTTTCAACCCCCCTTTTTTCATTTTATTTATTAGCAGTAGGAGAAACTAGGGCCTAAAAGATACATTAGAGGGAGGTAGCCCTCATCTAGAGACTCTCCCCTCCAGTTTCATTAGTCCCATAGGTGAGAGGGGAGTTTCTATTGTTGCGTGAAGAGGGTAGGAGCTCGGCCTCCTGCCAAGGGTGCAATCTTTTGCGTCAATAGGTATCTCCTAGGAGATACATTTCAAACATGCATTAGAGCAGAATAGCCACATAGAAAAAATATCTAATTAAGTCAATATTCAACCATGTATTTTATTTCAATACAAAATGATATTGAGTAGTGGGGGTTCTGAGTAAATTTATGGAAAAAGATTATCTTCTTATATTTTGGGATCCTATATGTGATTTGAACCTCTATTATGGACCCAAAAGTTTGAAGGTATCACTTAGTATATAACTTTAAAACATGTGTATGGGTACTTTTGAATGATTGAAGGTAGTAGTGGGTGATACCTTGAAGGGCCTTGTAATACCTTCAAGCATACCTATGACATTAAGCGTAAGGCTTAAATTTTCAATTATCAAGAACATGTAGCATGCACCTATGAACCTGCAACATTTCAATGCCTACAAACCCATGACATGTGATCTCCATCCCGTTTACTTAGAAATAGATATATTGAATTTAATTTATGAAATCTTAGGGATGTGTAAGAAGTGTTATGGTGATGCATGTCTCCCTTTAAAATTCCTCTAAAATTCTTTATAAAAATGGTACCCACTTCCCTCAACCAATAGCATGCCTTTTCTTTAAAGATGAACTCTCTTATTTCTTAAAGAGTGTCATGATGACAAGTGTCTTTAGTGGAAGGGACCAAGACTTCAAGTTTGTGGCCATGCTCACCTATGCACTCAATTGATGTGAGTCTATGATGAACCCAAATGCTATCTTCAAGTTTGCATCCCCATTATTTATTCTCTCTCAATAGAGTACATACAATTGTTGGACCATGGGAAATCACATAGGATAAATTTGATGGTAACCCCTACCTTTCAATAATTTTTTTGTTATAGTTTTTAATTTAATGTTTGATAAAGTGGTGGTGATAAGATAGGTATGGTAGAAGGACTGCTAACAGTCATGCAAGACCATTAATGACATGGTGTTTCAAAATATTTCATCTTGTTTGAGGTAAATCAAGTTGGGATTAATGACATGGATTCAAACACATGATATGGGGTAATTTAATAATTTTAGAGACAAAAAATCT
This sequence comes from Torreya grandis, assembly GCA_037957365.1. Taxonomy (NCBI): domain Eukaryota; kingdom Viridiplantae; phylum Streptophyta; class Pinopsida; order Cupressales; family Taxaceae; genus Torreya; species Torreya grandis. The sequence goes on along the minus strand of JARHVA010003615.1, from coordinate 914,467 downwards.
CACCATCAAAGCAAAATATTAAAGACGAGTAAGAGCATTCATATGTAGGCAATTAGTGCATTTAAAGAGCTTGACCAAAGAATATTGGAAACTAAAATCCATAAAACAAAGGGGAGGAACAATGTAAAAACATTACAAACTTTAGATAAAAAGAGCATTCTACTATTTGCTCTTGATATACTCCTATGTGGAAAAATGAGACCCATATTTTGGTAGAACAAAGCAATCAAACAATGTAGATTACAGGTTTAATTATGGATAGGAGTAAGTTGTTGATCCCACTCATAGATGTAGAGAAGGTAGAAATGGGGATTAGGTTAGGTCTTCATCAAACCAAATTTAATGACCTAGATCTATTTGACTTTGTAGAAATAGGTGAAGTTACTCTCCTCACCCTATCAACACAACTAGGTGCAAAAGTAGGAGCTCTTACACTTCAACATCCACTTCAGGGTTCTGATGTAGAAAGGCTAATCAACTTACCTACATTTTATTAATTGGATGAGGTCATGAATACATTATTAAGTAGATACAATGAAGGGTCTATTAATTTGTCTAGAGATATCACCATTTGGATCAATGCATAGAACATGATAAGAGCCATAGGCCTTGTAAATTATGGAAAATCCTTATTTTCATACAAGTCAACTACACCACCAGTGCATCCATATATTTGGGATAAGTTTCCCACTAGGCTAGGAAAAGGAAATATAATTAACTACATTGAAGATGTTTCTATGCACATTCTAGTAGAGTGTATTACAAAGAGGTTTTGGTAGATAATAACTAGGCCAAGTAGGCAATAAAAGGAGTAATTGACATTGTGTACCACATGATACACAATAATGAGAACTTTAATTGGCTCAAGTTTTTTGCATATGAGCTTACCATTAATATTGAAAATGTACTTTCAGGTAGCTTAAAAAATTCCTAATATCAATTTCTAGTTTTGTTATTATGCTTCACCTAATAGAAGTCCTCACTAGGCCAAGTTAATGTTACTACAAACTTTTTACATGATACTACCCTCAAAGGCATCAATTGGACTAAGACAAGGCAATATTATGAGTAACTAAGGAAGTTTAACATAGTGGTTTGAGGCTATAGCTTTGATTAAGTTGTACCCTCAAATTCTATAGGATGTAATACAATATTTGGGGCAACATACATAAATAACCAAGTTGTGCAATGGTATTCAAATCAAGGTGCATGATTTGGCCAAACCAAATACAACTTCAATGGCCTTTTTCATCACAATGGTTAAAGCACAAGCTAAAGTATGAAGACAAAGATCCCTAGTTGCACAACCATGCTGATAAGAGAAAGAATAACCATAGCCAACTACATAACCAGAGGCCTCACTCCAACATTATGTGGCTCCTCCATATCAAGAAAAATGTAAATGGAAGGGACTTTCATAGAGAGCCTCCCCACTACCAGCCTAATAGAGATCAAGGCAAATCAAGTATTTATTGGATAACCCACATGTGGCAAAGATAACTTGGGATTATGATCTCATAATGTTTTGGGTTGATGAACAAGAATTTTTTCAATGCATGATTAAAGACATCAGTTAAAAGGTCTACGATAAGGAGGAGGAGTTATTTTTCTAGAAATTAGTGTACACTTGTCAAGTACAGAATAAGGTAAGAAGTGATCATTTGGTTGACATTACGTAACTCCTTCCCTCTATTATTTTGGATACTATAAGTCATAAAGAATCTCAACATGAACTTGTAGTACAAATTTTCTAACAATATCTATAAATTTGTTCATCATCTATGCAATTTGTAGATCTACTAAAGGAAGGGAGCCTAGTGTGACAACCGATATACAAAAAATGTAGTCATCATCAAGCAAGGTCTTTAACTATCATACTCAAATATTTGGTATCTTTTAGAGAGCTATATAGAATAAGTAATACCCATTAGATGAATTCTAAGTCCATGATGAGACACAAGGATACACTTGTCCCTCTAGTTGAGTCAAAAAAGTTTTTTGTACACAAAGGTGTCATGGTTATTGAATTTAAATATTTGAAACACTCATAATTTGATATAGAAATAGATGATGTATACGTAATAGAGGGATCCCCAAATACCACTATTTGAATGAGATCCACCACGTTTGATTTCACTTTCATGGAGATGTATTTGGATGTTTTGTAGCTACCATTATCCAAGGAAATTGAAGGAGCAGATGCATTCCAAAAATCCATTATGCAAAAGGCTTCAATCTTGGAACATATTGTTATTATACTACATGAAGAGAAAGTGGAAGCACAAAATCAAATTTCTAAGGTTAGGTAGCTCATTAATACCTCTTGAATTACTCTAGTTGTGCAAGTCCTTAGTGATCAAGTAATGTTTGACAATAAACAACTCACTATGTTGCTGACTCAACTACCAAAGGATTGGGTGAGTGCACATAAATTATGAACATAAGGGTAGGATATCCATACTAATATGGAAAGCATTTACAAACATGTAGAGTAATATGTAAAAGTCTTAGATACTATTTCACATCAAACTAAGTGGTTTTCATAAGGAATGCTTGATTGGAGGCAACACCTTGATAAATCCCTGGATTATGTTAAACCAAAGTTCACAATGTTAGATAAAGTTAAATATGTATTGAATGATTGAATGGTTACTAGAGAAACATTTAACAATGCATTTCAATAGTTTTGAGAATCTAGGGATACCATGATCAATATTCTCTAGGTCTAGCATAATGAGACAATGCACAACACATTTATGAAAATTCAAGCCTAAAGGACTATAGATAAGTTGGATGATATTGTGTTAGATATCTAGCTTAAGTTTTAAAATCCCAAAGAGGTCCTTATCATTGTAGAAGAAGTAGATGTGCACAATTTAATGGTCATTTAGATTCCACTACACATATTTCTTGCCACAGTGTGAGAAGTACTTGATAACTAGAAAATTCTCAAGCATGAACTCTCATAGGTTGAAATAACTATTGTGCATATCATAGATGAACCTAAGTTCATTCCACCATAAGAGATCTAAGAAATTTTGTAAAAGATAAATCTAGATATAAAGGTGCAATTTGGGAAGCCACGACCTACATAATAGGTAAATATGTAGTTCGAGTTTTATAGTTTAAAAAAATTATGCTTTGTAACATAGTCATCAACATTCAGAGTGGGGCCATGTTGGTTGAATCTCCCTAAACTATATGACCACCTAGTTATGCTAGTCTATGGAAAACTACAATGGGTGGTAGGCACATATGGAAAACTAGAAAACCTAGAGTGATTACTACCACTTTTTTGAGAGACTAATCTTTTCCATCTTTAGCTAAGATCAGAGTTCATATTTTGTCTTGGGATGAAATAAAATGTTAAGTCCATGAAATTTTTGGATGTGGAGAAGAGACACGTCCATAAGGTATCATTTTGTTTTCCATATGATCTTTTTAATGTCTTTAGCCTTGTCAACCAAAAAATAGATATAAGAATGCCATAACTCCTTTCTTTTTATATGCCAAAAATTTTTAATGTGAAGAGATAGAGTGTAGTCATATAAAATGAGAAAATTGGTAACTTGAGTGTGACTAGTGACATCCATCCCATAGGTTGTGACTAGTGACTTCCATCCCATATGTTCCTCTTGCTTGCTCTCATAACCCTCATAGGTATCTTTTCACTTATTCCCAATCATCCATATCTTTCTAGACCTAATCCCAATTGAGATAGACTATTCTTTCCATGATATATCCATCCCCCCAAGTTCCATCAACTCAAGACTATAGCACCCAACTTGGACTATAGTGTTGAACCTTAGGGTGTCCTATTTTTGGTGCTCCTATCCAATCACATTTCAAGCCCAAACAATCATTTTCTTCTAATTCTTATCCACTTTCTTGTTATCATAACATGAATACATTTGATCCATGAAAAATAGATCCCTATAAAATCTAATTCAAATTTCATTTATAATGGGTTAGAAATTATCACTAAGCAAGCAAGAATACAAGAAAGATTACTTAGGCAATCTTCCCTATTCTCTATATACAACCAACCAATACACTTACAAGCTTATTAAAATCCTTACACGAGTCCCTAGTCATCTCAAACACATTAATTTTATCACTTTGCATCTTCATACATAATATTTCACAAATCACATCAAGTGGGAGAATTACATATAGCTTCATCCCTCTTTAGAGTATTGGTATGTAGGAAACATGCCCACACAAGGGGTGTGGATGCATGTTCAGTGAACCCTACACATAATAACCCCCCACCCCCTCTTTCTCAAAATTGGTCAAACCATAATGAATTCTAGGGTTTGAAGATAAAATAATATCTACAAGTAGTTCCACAAACATCCATTAGTCAAAATTGTATAGGTAGGGTCTCACAGACATAGTGTAAAAAACCTAAAAAGCTTAAGTCTCCTAGAAAACAATAGATAAAGAGGACTATAACACCAAATCCTAGAGTGTATTATTTTTTTTGCTCTTATCCTATCATAAAATTAAGGCTAAATCTTGATTTATGATAGTGTCTTAGTCGTACATAATGAATTTTAGCCTCTATCTCAATTGTATTAGTCAATTTCTAGCTAAGTCTTATTTTATTTCCCTTATTACTATTTTTAGAAAATTTCAAATTTCAATCAAAATGTACAAATTAGTAGCTTAATGATTTAATATTTATTTGCTAATTTTACTACTTAGACCTTTTAACTAAATTAGGAATAATACATAAATATTTCCAAAAAAGTTGAATTATTTGGTGAACCTAACTTACTTCATTTGCACATAAAAACCCTATAAACCCTAGGGTAAATTTCCTATCAATTTCTCCTATATTTTTTTGATTTTTTACATGCATAATAAAATAAAAAATAGTATTAAATTTGAAAATTTTGTAGTAGTTTTAAAATAATTTTATTTCAAACCCGAGTTGTCAACACTAGGTCCCAGTATTTTCCCAGTACCTTTTCAATAATTTTGTAATTTTTTTATTAGCATATTAAAATAAAAATTTTACCTCAAATTTAAAAATTCAATAGTAATTTTCAAAAATATTTATTTTACAAAACCCTAGTTGTATCTACTAGGTCTCTTTAAATCACCAATTTTCCAATAAATTTCTCATTTTTTACTTGCATATTTCACTCAAAAATTCACTTTAAATTTAAAATTTTCATAGTAATTTTAAAAATAATCATGTTTAAAATCCTAGTTGCATGTAGTAACTCCTATTTCATTCTTGAGGTATCACCTTACATCTAAAATTATATTCCACATAAACAAAAATCTATCTCACTTATTTACACATATTTCTTGCATTTCTAGCAAATAATAAGAACATACTCTGTCCTATCATGTACATGAATGATGAAGTTTACCATATGATAGTACAAAGATTAATTATTTGCATTGCATGATTACTTTTAATAATATGGGATGATATTAAGAAAATTATTTTTAAAAATATTAAGATCCCTCTCTTTTAAAGAAATGTTTACTTATCTTTAATACAAGGTTTCTTTACTTTCTATCTCTCATATGGAAATATTTTTGATTTTATCTTGTTAAACACATTAGAAATATCATAAATCATGGCAAATTTTTTATGCATTCATACACAATTTCATAATCTCTACCCCTTTCTTTCTATCTCTCATATGTAAAAATTTTCATGTTGATCTTGTTAAACATATTATAAATATCATAGCACATGTAAAACTTCTTAATGCATTAATGAAAAAATGCATGCTCTCTCTCTCTTGCTTGATATATATCATGAAGAATGCTCTTTATAACATATTAATATATAACTTATAACTATAATTACATACATATCATCTCACATGTTAAAAATCCTTACATACTTAGAGGATCTATTGCATAAGCTAACAATCACCTGTTAAGTTTCAATGTCATATCTTATGCACAGGAAATAGTTTCCTTCTCTTCCTCTCCTATAAGAGGGTGATAAATACTTTACCTCTAACCATATCCATATTATCACCCCTCTAAAAGGTGATGCATAATATACTATTGTTCCTAATTAATATATTTATCCTATAGCTTCTTCAAACCATCTTCAACATATGTGCTTACATGTTCAATTGGAAGCAACTAGGGTTTAAACTTATGAGACTCTAAGGGATCAAATCACTAGTATGAGAAAGTTAATTTCAGATTTAAAAATGTAGAATCAGCTATTACATGAAAAGATCACAACATTAAACAATTATATTATAATACAAAAACCTCAAAGGCACCCTAATGTCAATCATGTATATGCACCTTCACCTAGTCAATTGGTTGCAAACAATGTTACACATTAAAAAAAGAAATCAAAATAAAGTAACTCTACAACTAGTGATTCAAAAAGCATTCAAAGTTAAAATAAGAGTTCAAATGAGGTACTAAGAGAAATTATTAAATATAAGTTGATCAAACTACCTCCTCTGCATCCAGTGAAAAGATCCAGATATTATTGTGCATATCATAGAATGCACGGGCATCACATAGATTCATGTTTTGAATTTAAACAACATATACAATAGATAAATGCTAATGAGGACCCTATATAAGTTAAATCAGTCAAGAAATCCATAGTGACATAAGAACACATTAATAAAGGGTCAAATCTAGAAACAATACAAAAGTGGTTACCAAATCATAACTCAGAACAAAAAAAGGATCAAAAATCAAAATTAGAGCAAGATATAGTACCACAAACATAAGTAAAGCATGAAATAGGTACAAATATACTTCTCCAAAATGAGGCTCAACTTTCAATTTAGTATGTGTTTGGTCAAAAATGTCTACAATAGTTTGATTTTCAAGGTCAAGGGTTGGGCAAGCATGCTCAAGCCATCACTACTTTTATTCTAACAGTTGATAATGTTTGTCATTAAGGTTTGGGAATTATTGAACATCTTAAGGAAAATCATTCATAGATATAATTTATCAAAGGAAAAGATCTAGATACAACAAAATTCAACACTAACATTCCATTGGCTCAAAATCAAGATGATAATGAGTAGAACAATATAGGTTATTATGACTTCCAAGATACCAATAATGAATCCAAAAATTTAGTGTCATATTCATAGCCATTACCTCATTCTTCATAATCATGAATTATTCCCTTATTTCATATAAGACACCATGATGGGGAGTCTCCTATAAGACTCATTAGTTAGTATCATTTCTTCTCAGTATTACTTGTACATAGTTTCATTTTGCTTACTTATACATAGTTTCTTGGTTTTTCTTGTGCATAGTCTCTTTGTGATTGATTGTACATAGCTTATTCAAAATTAAAAAATAATTAAAAATATGAAAAACATTAAAATATGTCAAAAATCCAAAAACATTAAAAATAACTCAAAATACTAAAACATTCAAATAATTCAAAAACACAAAAACATTTCAATTATATGCATTATCCATGTTTTACATTTATACTACCATGCTAGACTTACATTTTACTATTATATGATATTGTTTGTTGAATTATCTACATTACCATGCTTTATTTGATTTTATTTGAGTGTGTGAAGTGACATCTAGAACCTTGATTGCTTCACTCTACCCATTGAGGGGGCATCCTACTTCTACATTTGAGACATACATCAATATATCTACCCATTGAGGGCATCTTATACATGACTACACCATATAGGTTATGTCATTCATACACCACACACTCTATTTATCATGTTGGTGTACATTACTTACTAGATTACTCTATCGACATTCACAAGTATATATCGCATGTGTATTTCTTAGCATATACCTAGTGTTGTACTTCATGTCTTACATACTTTCACTTCTTACTTTGATTAGCTAGATGTGATTGTATTTATAGTATATTACATGCCTTCATTTATTTCTTTGTGTAGCTAGATGTGATTGAATTTATTACTTCTTATTTTTTCTCCTATATGTACCTTAAGACATTTTCCAATTTCTTTTGCTTTTATTCTTATGTGTACCTTACGACAATTGCCAATGTCCTTTACTTGTAATCTTCTATGTGATTTGGCTTTCATGCCAACCTTGATTTTTTTTAAATTTATGTGTATGTGTAATTTGAACATGTCTTATATGTTTTATTTCCATTTTGAGTGACATGTGCCCATGTCCCTTTTTTGTTTGGCCCCTTGGCCACTCTTGTATGCTTCTTACTTCTTACCTTGTGTGTTTGTTGCTTGTTTTCTTCTCATTATTTGAAATGCCATGTTACACATCATGCATTATATTGCTATCTTGGATTCTATAATTGACTTCATACTCCATCCCTCCTTGCCAACTAATAACTAACTAGACTTTTAGTTCTAGTTTCAAATCAAGACATTGCACATATTATTACATTGTTATATCTATCTAAGCATACTCTTTTTGATATAACAATCTCCTTTAAAAACTATGTTATATCTTTAGATATCTTTTCTATTATCATTGATATATCATGTATTACATAGCATAACACACTTTTAGGCTTCTTTCTTCTACGGAAAATCATTGTAGAGTCTTCTTTCCTACCCTTAGAAGAGGGGGCAACAAATAGGGGTTTTTCCATAGAGATTAAAGCTCCTACCAATTGAAAAATGAGTTTCAAAAAACTCAAAATAGTAATCAGAGGTCAAACCAGGCAGAATAGACTGGAAAAATATTGATGATTCTCGAACAATTTTTAGTTTTAACAAATGACAATAACATCAAACATGGACAACAATGTCAAACACTAGGGTATCTTATTTTTGGCACTCCTAACCAAATAATAGAAAAAAAAGATTTTCAAAATTAGGGAAAAAAAGAGGTTCATCTACAATTTTGTATAATTAGACTAGTTGAGAATCAAAAAATTTAGTACACTTTTGCTCAAAGAATCTAGATATAGGGGTCATCATGTGTGGCATGATGGCTCTCATTTCCAATTTTAGATATGCTAGTTGGTATATATTCCATATCAAAATCCATGTTATAGAAACCAATGATTAGGGGAAATGTGTGTGTCACATTTATTTTCTTTTCTTTTTGAGTGTTATTAATTTTACCTATCAAGGTTAAATTACTACCCCTATCATATAAAAATTTCAAAAAACTAGTCATTAACCCTTTGTAGTTGGTAAAACCAAGGAATGGTGGATTAAAATCACTAATTTTGGTAAAGAAACATAAAAAATTTATTGTAAATGGGTCATTACCATTTTAAAAGAGCATTGTCAAGTTCAAATATGCAAATAATCCATGCATAGGGGTCAAATTTAAGAGAAAATTGTGCTTTCTATGAGCTACAGGAAGTTTCAAGACATAAAATTTTGTATACAAGGTCATAATGAATTAAGGAACCTTATATTAAATTTTAATGGCCAATGGATGAGTGGATATACTCATTAGTTTGTAACAATCCTCAACATATTTGTTGGAGATCACCATCAGAGCAGGCATTATTCTAGAGTGCCATAGAGGTTTCTAAGTCTAGGGAAAATTTTGAAAATCATGGGATGATATTTTTTACATCATAATCAGAACCTTAAATTTTTTAAAAACTCCAAATTTTAAACAAACCATGCTCATACAGGATTTTGCAAGCAAATAGGCATATAGGCTTAAAAAGGGGTTTTTTGAATTTTCAATTAAACTATAATTTTAGAGTGTTTTGATAACATGGTTAAAAACCCATAATTATTTTTAGGTATTAGGAAGTAGGTGAAGATTTATTTTTAATTTAGTTAATTTTTCATTTTTTGTAGTTATAAACACCCTTCCAAGCCTCCTGTTCAGATGTTCATATCTTTCACCGCATGTGAAGTTTAGCCAAACACTCTTATTATGTTTTGATTAAACCTATTTAATTATAATTAATTAAAAATCAAGTACATTTAAGGAGCTGTGATTTATGAATAATCATTAAGAGTGTAGGCAACCTATAATGCAATTAGAATCTCACAGGTAGATTTCTCTACGTGATAACTTTTAATATTTATAGCATGGGAACCCAATGTTTTTAGGGATGTCAGGGGGCTAATTTTTATACACATAAATAGAAATAGTCTGGTATTTGGATGTTTTTACTTCATGAACCATCATTTTGAAGATTCAACCTCAAAACCCTCCTAAACCCTCAAAAAAGTAGTTTTGAAAAATATTAATTTTATTAACATAAAATCATCATGAATCAACCTAAAACCTTTCCAAATGTTAATTAAACTTAGAGAGGACTCCATAAATTTCAATTTTATGAATGGATCTGTATGGATGAGGGCAAAAATCATGTTTTTTGTGAAAAAAACATTTGAAATGAAGTACAAGATAGTTCAATGAAATATATTAAATGGAGATCAAATCCTAAGACTTTTTATTCATCATAAAATATTTATTTTGTTATAAATAATCCTATAAGTGTCCCAACTAGCTTGATCAAAATGACTAGTTAATAGGAAAATGGAGCAAAATAGGCCTAGTCAACCTTGTTAACTGAATGATGAGTGTTTTCTCATCAAAATCAAATATCTTGTGATGATGAAAGTTGTTCCAGGTCTATTTAATTTTTTTTTTCAATTTTCATTGAATTTGGTTGTAGGTTTAATAGAGTTTAAATGCATATATTTGCTTTTAGGTTATTTGGTCTCATAGGCCTAGTTGGTCAAATGGTTAACTGGAAGAATGGAATTGAAAAGATATTAAATGGATTAATTTTAGAGTTACAACATGTCATATCTATTTTTTAAGTGAATATATAATTCTCAAGTAACTCTAAAAGTTTTAATTCATGCAAGTTGAGTTCGAGTGGAAGTTGACTAGTCTTTGAGTCCACATCTCTTCGATTGACTAGTTTGACTAGTTTCACGCATCTCCCATGATTTTTATGCAAGACAAAGAAATTAAAGAGCTTAAAATCACTTTAAATATGTATTTATATTTAAAATTATGATTTTAGTTTCATTCAAGTAAGGTTTGGAAGTTAACATGGGCCCACCACTTCTCAATTCAACACCAAAGTAAAGGTCATGCAAAATTTTAAAGACTTAAAGAATTGAAGAATTTGTTTAATTTTATAAAATGAATTTATTATTGAATAATGTAATGAATTTTTATGCATGAGTATTTTTATAAGTTAACATGGGCCCACCACCTCCAATTTTATGCCAAAATTTGAAGACCATGCAAATTTTCATAAAGTTTAGAGATTTTGATGAATTATTTTAACATTATAAAAGGATTAGGTCTTGAGTTAGCTAACCCAGACTAATCCTTCTATAAAATAAATTCTAAATTGGTTTGAATTAGGTTTGAGACATATATATTGGAATTTTTAAGCCATTGTTGATTAATTCCAAAGGCAGAGAAGAAATTGTAATTGACACCATTTTTATCAAATAAAGAAGTTTTTTTTTACATATGAGTTTGACATCAGAATAGAGTGCATTTTGACTATGTACCAACACACAAGTGAGATCTATGTCCCATTTTTGAAAGTCATTTCCATACCTAATATGAAAATATCATCCTCTATAGGTCATTTGAAGAGATAGGAATAGAATTTTATAATCTAAAATCCTCTCCATCATTCATCTAGAATACTAATATTAAGGGGCAATTTGAAGATTTCTTATTGATTTATATGTGTTTTAATTTTAATAAATTTTAGAGGATACAAATAATTTAGTTACATCACCCTATTAGATAGATTTTCCATTCAGTTTTCATCTTCCATTTTCACCCCTAAAGTAAAAGTAGTTTAGTTTTAGAATTAGATCTTAAGGGAAACAACCCTCTCTAAAGGTTCTTCTCAATACAGAGTCACCCACACTCTAAGAAGATCTAATTGTATTAGCTGGAGAGAATGTGTGCCTTTCAAATTTTCAAATACAGTGCACTCTAGAGTGAGAACAATTTATAGCACACTTGGTGGGATATTTGTTTGACACACTAGCCTTTTGAGGCATTTCAAAAAATTACTACAACTTTTAGGCACCCAAAGATGGTTCAAAATATCATGTATCATTTAAAATCTTGTCTACTTTTAGCATTTGGTTTATTAATAGTCTAAATGGATTATTTTAGTATGGATCCATATAATTCTCACTATGATCAATATGACCAACCACACTATGATTCTCACTAATAATATAAGGATATATATCAGGCATATATGCAAGAGTATTGCCTTGATCCTCCCTATGAACACCCATTCCATCATAATACTATTCCTTATCAGCCCTATCAAGAATCGTCCTATCCATCTAGCCAACCTAATCATGCCCATTTTGAATCTACTCAATCCATACCAACACTCAAACAAACTTTAGTGAGCCTTGAAAAGCATGCACTAGAGTTGTACTCATAGAGCTATTATGGCCAAGATACCCATACTCACCCAATTCATCAATTGAGGGAGTCATTGCAGCTAGTAAAGGAAGAATGGAGACCTATTGAGAAGGAAAATTAGGGTAATATTACTAGTGAGATGATGGATGTAGGTGGTTATATTCATAGAATTAAGGATAAACTAAAAGACCTTAAGGAATAATAGGTTAAACCTCACTCTTCGTATATGCCAACTATTCCTCCTTAGGAGAGTATTCCAAGTGCCCTTTTCAGTTTTCTAAGTTCTTCATGTGTTTCAAATATCTTCCTTTCTTCGAGATCTATCTAAGAGAACTATCAAAGAAAGAAAGAGATTTTTATAAGATAGCATACTATTGAGACCACTGACCACATTAAAGAGAAGATTTTTTAGAAGACTATTGATAAGTAGATCAGAGATTTGGAGTTGAAGACAAGGAAAGAGGAGGAGAAATAGAATCAAATGGTTAAAAACTATCCTTTATCTTTCCCATATTGGAACCAAATCATGCAATTAAGCCAATACAAATCTACTCAGGCACTATCCCTCCCTCTTCAAGAATATAACTCATTTCCGTCTTGGAAATCCATCTAGAGAAACATAAAAAAGAAGGAAGAGGAGCATGTCATGTGGTAACTAAAAGATTGAATTGTAAATTCAAATGAGTTTCAAGAATACTGTGATGAGGAGAATGTAAGTGTTCATGAATAGGTTAAGGAAGTAGAGCTGTCATCTTATGAAGAGAATGAAGAAATTGATGTAATAGATTATCAAATTGATCAATTTATGAAGTAGCTAGATGTTATCAATCAGCCAAAAATATCATTGGAGGACTTGTTTGATGTTTTTGGAGTATGATATACTATTTTCCATGGGGATTATGTCTAATAGTATCCAAATAGAGCATCCTTGTCAAGCAAATCAAAGAGAAAGGAGTGGGCAACCCTTCAATTCTACCACCTCAAGGGTTAATTATTGGCATGGACTTGTTTTATAGCGTCAAAATGGTCTCTCATATTCTTGATGATCCTACACTCATGTATATGCTTCCAAAAGGTAATATAAGTATATTTTATGCTCAACCTAATCAACCAGATTGTGTAGAAATGGAGCTTGACAAGGAGAAGGAGCCACCAAGTGAGTATGTCTATATCAGAGGTTACTTTTCTCCTACTATTACACATATAAGCATGATAAAGGAGTTGAAAAATAAGAAATTTGATTTATCAACCACCAAGTTTGCCAGGGAACATGTAGTACATCATTTTCCATCTCATTATGGAAGTGTACTGAAGAATTTTTCTTTTGATCCAGGAGGACCATCAAGCTGGAGGTTAGTTTATAAATAATAAACTTCCTATTCTTGATTTTATTTAAGTTCACATCCTCACATGGTTTCAGTTTTGTTTTTTATTTTCATTTGTTCTTTTCTATTCTTCTAAGTGCACATGTGCACATGGTTATTGTTGTTTGTGTCAGTTGACTTGTTGTGTCTTTGGGTACAAAAGACTTCCAATATTCTATGTATATCTAAGTTTTTCATTACCAAATTTTATAATTTATTTGAATTTCATGATGGTAAAATCCTGAAAGTCACTAAAATTTTGTCATGTCCCCTTTTTCATGGACATTGACAGATGTGATGATTGGCCTATTATACGAACTTCGTAGGCTAATAGGATGGATAGAGGGTCATAATGGAGCTTGGATTGACTTTGATTCACAGGATTTCTACATTTGATTTTCATTCGGGCTCTTTCAAACACATTTGGCCTGAGCTCCTACTTTTTAGGGATATTTGATATGCAGCGGAGCGCCTTTATTTTGGTATGGTCATATGCGGAATCACTCCCTGATTCACCTGCTTCGATCGGTTTGAGGATCCGACGTATATTGAGGGAGATATTAATACTTGATTGATTTAATCAAATATTAATTATTTGGTCTCATTAATAATTAATTATTAATTATTAATTATTTGCTCTAATTCTAAATTAGAAACCCTAATACTAATTTAAGAAAACCCTAATTAGGGCAAGCATATCTTTTGAGGGTATAAGGGTTTCACATGGAGGCCATTATGGAGGTATGCATAGATTATTGATTATTGAAAATTGGAGAAATTCTTCTGTGAAGACTGAGCCAAGGGTTCCAGGATTCCATTGCAGTGAAGAACGTTCCCTCTTCATTGTGTGTGATTTAGAGGCTGTGAGATATCAGCTAATTTATTACCAAATTGAGAGATAGCTTCATCCAGAAGTTATCACAGAGATACAGATCTGAGAGATAGCTTCACCCAGAAGTTATCACAGAATTCCAGGGTTGAGAGATAACTTCAAACAGAAGTTTATCACAGAGCTTTCCAGGTATTTTCTTTATTTAATTTTGATCCAATAAATTATACAGATAGAGGTATTCTGTATTAGAATAGTATATCTTTAGATCAGGTGGTTCAGCAATCAGGGGTTAAGAACAGACAGGCTGGTAGCTGTACTGAGTCCGTACAGGTCCGTATAGATCCACGCAGAGACCGACACCGGCAGACAGAGATCCCTAGTGACCGACATCGGCCGTCTGAGGACCGACGTCGGCAGATAAGGACCTACAGAGACCGATGTCGGTAGTATATCGATCGACGCCGGCGACTGTGTTCGACACAGTAGGCCGAGACTTCCAGAATTGCAAGTTTATTCCCAGTTTGTATAATTTCAGGGTTTTAAGACCACATCTGTAATATTCTTTGGTTTGCATAAGAAAGGACATCTATTGTAATCAGCTAGATGAATGATAAGATCTGTGATTTGTTTATGCATGTTTGAATCTATTCTGCAAATTGTATCTTGTTCAGAGCTTTATATGTTTCTATATTCTCTATTGGTAGGGGATATTACAGTGGTATCAGAGCTTTGGTCTTTGGTATCATAGTTTTGTGGCTTTCATATATCTCTATTGGTAGGGGATATTACAGTGGTATCAGAGCTTTGGTCTTTGGTATCATAGTTTTGTGTCTTTCATATATCTCTATTGGTAGGGGATATTACAGTGGTATCAGAGCCAAATTCCTACCATCCTGTTGGGCACATTAGAGCTAATGTCTTGCCATCCTGTTGGGTAGTTTGGGTAGATTGAATCAACAAAGTATCATGATGCCTTCATATACTCAGAAACAGTGGGACAATGATATGAAGACGCTGGAACACAGTTTGAAGCAGTTGGAAGCAACTCAGAGGAGGATGAATGAAATTCTTTCATATCCTACATCCAAAAACAAACCCGCATGGTATATGACAGCGAATGATGAGTGGGACTTATTACCTCCTCATGTTCAAGAGAGGACGACCTTTGATCATTTTGTCAAGCTGAGGAGAGAGCACTATAGATCACTTAGATGAGAGAGCAGCATGTCCCATAATTATTATGATTATGAGATAGGATATAGTGAAGATGATGATGAGTAAAATGCTTGCACTCAGAGTGTAGAGGTGGGCTCAGATGTTAGTGCACTGAGGTTTGATGATCTCTCAACTATGGCAGAGATTGTAGCAGAGTCCCAGGATCTTATTATTGCAGATGATACTCAGGAGAATGCAGTGGATAGTTTTGAGGACTTAGTTTCACCAGTTGTTTCTTTCTGTATGGAAGAGTTAGACAGTGATGCTATAGTTGTTGATACTCCATCTGTTGATATGAGCTTTGACGTTGATCATTTGTATATTGAGGTGGTTGGTGATGAGTACATTCCTACAGTTGTTGCTAAGGAGCATATTACTGAGGCTGATACACATATACGGGATTTGGATCTTGCTGATTCTGATGAGTTTGAGATACCAGTGGAGTCATGTCTCCAGATTGATTATTCTCACACGGATGACAGTGTGGTACAGTTGGTTGTGCCTCCTTTACAGAGAGATCGGTTGGAGTGTGTGGGGGAGTATGTTGATGCTTCCACATATAATTTCTACTGCACTGAACCATTCATGGAGTATTTGCTGGATAGTGCAGGTGTTCATCTGGACTCACATAAGATGACAGAAGGTGTTCTTGTCTGAGGTTCTAGTGCTATTAGCAGATTGGGTGAGGAGATTTTACGAACCCTTTCTACTATGTTACCTTACGGGGATGTTGAGGTGATGTTTGTTGAGCCGAGATTGGATCCATCCATTGAGTCCCAGTTTGGCAATAGTGTGCCAATAGCAGAGTTTGGGGGTTCTTACTAGCATCATACGGTGAGTTATGCTCCTTATTTTTCTTTGCATCTAGAGATTAGTTTTGGTGTCAGTGATTCAGATACCAATAATTGTCATATCCACGGTCCAGTTGGATGTGAGTATCAGTCAGATAGGGACTTGAATTTTGACAGAGTTGATATTTTAGTTGGCTTGAGTCCCTCAGAGTGGTTTCTTCTACCGGCATCTATAGTTGGTCTTTAGATAGTTGTTTGGGTGTCGAGTGCAGTTTTTCAGTTGCTAATTTTGATACTGTTGATGCTGTGGATGTTGATGATTTATTCACATGGGTTAATTGGTGACATGATGGATGTTACATAATTTTTTCCTTGGGATCCAGGTGGATCGAGTAGTTCATTGTTCCGAGATTGCTTGGGGACAAGCAATTTTCGGAGGGGCGGATTGTCATGTCCCCTTTTTCATGGACATTGACAGATGTGATGATTGGCCTATTATACGACCTTCATAGGCTAATAGGATGGATAGAGGGTCATAATGGAGCTTGGATTGACTTTGATTCACAGGATTTCTACATTTGATTTTCATTCAGGCTCTTTTGCACACATTTGGCCTGAGCTCCTACTTTTTAGGGATATTTGATATGCAGCGGAGCGCCTTTATTTTGGTATGGTCATATGCGGAATCACTCCCTGATTCACCTGCTTCGATCGGTTTGAGGATCCGACGTATATTGAGGGAGATATTAATATTTGATTGATTTAATCAAATATTAATTATTTGGTCTCATTAATAATTAATTATTAATTATTAATTATTTGCTCTAATTCTAAATTAGAAACCCTAATGCTAATTTAAGAAAACCCTAATTAGGGCAAGCATATCTTTTGAGGGTATAAGGGTTTCACATGGAGGCCATTATGGAGGTATGCATAGATTATTGATTATTGAAAATTGGAGAAATTCTTCTGTGAAGACTGAGCCAAGGGTTCCAGGATTCCATTGCAGTGAAGAACGTTCCCTCTTCATTGTGTGTGATTTAGAGGCTGTGAGATATCAGCTGATTTATTACCAAATTGAGAGATAGCTTCATCCAGAAGTTATCACAGAGATACAGATCTGAGAGATAGCTTCACCTAGAAGTTATCACAGAATTCCAGGGTTGAGAGATAACTTCAAACAGAAGTTTATCACAGAGCTTTCCAGGTATTTTCTTTATCTAGTTTTGATCCAATAAATTATACAGATAGAGGTATTCTGTATTAGAATAGTATATCTTCAGATCAGGTGGTTCAGCAATCAGGGGTTAAGAATAGACAGGCTGGTAGCTGTACTGAGTCCGTACAGGTCCGTACAGATCCACGCAGAGACCGACACTGGCAGACAGAGATCCCCAGTGACCGACATCGACCGTCTGAGGACCGACGTCAGCAGATAAGGACCTACAGAGACCGACATCGGTAGTATATTGACTGACGTCGGTGACTATGTGTTCGACACAGCAGGCCGAGACTTCCAGAATTGCAAGTTTATTCCCAGTTTGCATAATTTCAGGGTTTTAAGACCACATCTGTAATATTCTTTGGTTTGCATAAGAAAGGACATCTATTGTAATCAGCTGGATGAATGATAAGATCTGTGATTTGTTTATGCATGTTTGAATCTATTCTTCAAATTGTATCTTGTTCAGAGCTTTATATGTTTCTATATTCTCTATTGGTAGGGGATATTACAGTGGTATCAGAGCTTTGGTCTTTGGTATCATAGTTTTGTGGCTTTCATATATCTCTATTGGTAGGGGATATTACAGTGGTATCAGAGCTTTGGTCTTTGGTATCATAGTTTTGTGTCTTTCATATATCTCTATTGGTAGGGGATATTACAAATTTTTAGTAATTTGACCTATCAAGATCAAATTATTACCCCTATAATACAAAACTTTCCTAAAACTAGTCATTAACCTTTTATAGTTAGTTAAACCAAGGAATAATGGAATAAAAGCACTAATTTTAGTAAAAAAAAATCAAAAAATTATTTTAAATGGTTTAATTCCATTTCAAAAGATCATTTTCAATTTCAAATATGTAGACAAACCATGCACAAGGGTCAATTTTGAGATAAAAATGAGTTTTCTAAGAGCTACAAGTGGTTTCAGGACCTCAAATTTTGTACACAATATCATCATGAATTGAGTAAAATTTTAAAAATTATTATTGGACATTAAATTAGTGGATATACTCTATATTTTGTAATAGTTCTCAACATGTCTGTTGGAGATCACCATTAGAGTAGGGATCATTCTAGAGTGCCATAGATTTTTCTAAGTCCAGGTAAAAGTTTGAAAAATATGAGATGATATTTATAAAATTATAATAAGACCCTTAAAGAGTTTTAAAACTCCAAATTTTAATCAAATCATTGTCATGTAGGATTTTGCAAGCAAATCGGGATATAGGTCAAAAAAATGTTTTTTTACTTTTCAAGCAAAATATTATTTTAGAGTGTTTTTATAGTATGGTATAGACCCCATGACAATTTTTTTAGGCATTGGGAAATAGGTGAATATTTATTTTTATTTTAGTGATTTTTTCATTTTTTTAAGTTATAGACACTCTTCCAAGCCTCCTATTTAGATGCTCTTATCTTACACCACATGTGGAGTTCAGATAAACAATCGTATTATTTTTTTATCAAACATATTTAATTATAATTAATGAAAAATTGAAATGATTTTAAGAGTTGTGCTTTATGAACAATTGTTAAGAGTGTAGGCAACCTAAAATGTAGTTAAAATCCCACATGCAAATTTCTCTACATGATAAATTTTCAAATCTTTTTCGTGGGAACCCAATACTTTAATAAATTTTAGATAGGTCAGTTTGATACACATCAATTCTAATATTTTGAGATTTGGAGGTTTGTACTTCATGAACCATCATTTTGAAGATAAAGCTTCAAACCCCTCCTTAACCCTCAAAAAACTAGTTTTGAAAAAAAATGATTATATTTACATAAAATAATCATGTATCAACCTAAAAAAAATTATATGTCAAGTAAACTCAGAGAGGATTCTATAAATCTCAATTTTGTGCATGGATCTGTATGGATGAGGGAAAAAATCATGTTTTTATGAAAAAAGCATGTAAACTAAAGTCAGGACAATTCAATGAAATATAATAAATGTAGATAAAATACTAAGAATTTTTATTCATCCTAAAATATTTATTTGGTTATATATCATATGACAAGTGTCCAACTAGATTGATCGAAATGGCTAGTCTATAGGAAAATGCAGCAAAATAGGCTTAGTCAACCCTATTGATTGAATGGTGAGTGTTTTCCCTAAAAATAAAATATATTATGAATAATAAAGTTTTTAAAAGTCTATTTCATTGTTTTTTCAGGTTTCATGGAATCTTTTTGTAGGTTTAATGGACTTTAAATGCATAGATTGGCTTTTAGGCATATTTGGTCTAATAGGCCTAGTTGGTCAAATGCTCAACTTGAAGAATGGAGTTTAAAACCTATAGAATGGATCAATTTTAGAGTTACCACATTAAATATCTCTTCTTTAAGTTAATATATCATTCTCAATTCAATATACAATTTCTAATTCATGCAAGTTGAGTTCAAGTGGAAGTTAACTAGTCTTTGAGTCCACATCTCTTAGATTGACTACTTTGACTAATTTCATGCATCTCCCATGATTTTAATGCAAGATAGAGACATTAGAGAACATAAAATCACTTTCAAAATGGATTTATATTCCAAATTATGGCATAAATTTCATGTAAGGAAGGTTGGAAAGTGAACATGGGCTCACCACTTCTCAATTCAATGCCAAAGTAAAGGCCATGCAAATTTTTGAAGACTTGAAGAATTGAAGACTTTGTTTAATTTTAAAAAATGAATTTATTATTAAATAATGGAATTTATTTTAATTCGTGAATATTTTTAGAAGTTAACATGGGCCCACCACCTCAAATTCTATGCCAAAATTTGAAGACCATGCAAATTTTCATAAAGTTTAGATATTTTGATGAATTGTTTTAACGTTGTAAAAGGATTAGGTCTTGAGTTAACTAACCAAGACTGATCCTTATATAAAATCAAATACACATTGGTTTGAATTATGTTTTAGACATATATATTAGCTTTTTCAATCCATTTTTGGTTGATTTGAATGGCAGAGAAGAAATTATAATTGATACCATTTTTATCAAATAAAGAAGATTTTTTTGCATATGAGTTTGATATCAAAATAAAGTGTATTTTGAATATATAACAACATAAAAGTTAGATATATGTCCCATTTTTTAAATTCATTTCCATACCTAATATGAAAATCTCACCCTTTAAAGGTCATTTGAAGAGATAGGAATAGAATTTTACAATCTAAAATCCTCTCAATCCTTCATCTGAAATACTAATACTTAGGCACAATTTGAAGACTTATTATTTATTTATATCTGTGAATTAATTTCAATAGCTTCCAAAGGATACAAATAACTTAGGTGCATCACCTCATTAGATATAATTTCCATTCAATTCTCCTCTTCTCTTTTTACCCCTAAAGTAAAAGTAGATTAGTTTTAGCATTAGATATTAAGGGAACCAATTCTCTATAAAGGTTCTTATAAATATAGAGTCACCCACACTTTGAGAAGATCTAATTATATCAGTTGGAGAGAAGGTGTGCCTTGCACATCTTCAAACAAGGTGTACTCCAGAGTGATAACACTGAGTTCAACATATTACCTAGGTATTCTCAACAATTACATGCCTTAATTTTTTTGTAGGTGGTTGGCATCACTTCAGAGTGGTTTTCATACAAGCCTAACCTACACATTTAGGAATAGATTTCATATAAGTCTAGTGCCTAGTTTTGGAGAGGATTTCATACAATCCTAATCTCCATCTTTTAGAGTGTCCAAGAGTGGCCTAGTTTCTAGTATACATTCAGATATCCATACCAACATTATTAGACTACAAAACATTCATGGGCTTCAAAAGACATCTCATATGACACAAATTTCATATTGGTATATTTTTATATCTTCACTTCATAGGGAAATGATGGATCCAAAGGACTAGATAGCCTTTGTATTCTTGAGCCACTTACTCAGAGGAATTGGACACATAGTCCAAACATCTATTAGCACATGCATGAGCACATAGCTTCGCTTAGTGGACAATGATGGAGCTAAAGGTCTAGCCTTTGCATTCTTGATACACTCTTGAGGAATTGAGCAATTAGCTTTATTTTTGATATTAATCTTGATATAAAACATACCAAACATTACTCAGCATCAAAAAACATCATAATAGGTTTTTTATTGGTTCACATACTTGATAAGGTGTATTTATTCATTTCTCTTCTTCTCCTTCTCTTACCCAACTTTTTACATTCTTATTTTACATATAATGTATCTAGTAAGAACTAATATACTCTTTATTTTCTCTTGTAGACTCACACTTAACTAAGTGCTCCCTCTATGCACACCTAATATCACAATAGCTTCATGATATGCACCCTTATAGGTAAGTTTAGGTACACTTTATATTTTTCTTTTATCCTAGTATTTCACTTTGCTACATCACTATAATAAGGGGTGCAAATGTGGTCATATAAAATGCAAAAATTAGTAACTTGAGTGTGACTGGTGACATCCATCCCATAAGTTCCTCTTGCTTTATCTTATGACCCTCATAGGCATCTTTTCACTAATTCCTAGTCATCCATAGCCTTTTAGACCTGATACCACCTAAGCCAGACTATTCTTCCATGATAGATCCATCCTCCCAGGTCATGTCAGCTCAAGACTATATCACCTAACTTGGACTATAGTGTCATACCCTAGGGTGTCCCATTTTTGGTGCTCTTATCCAATGACATTTCAAGCCCAAATGGTGATTTCCTTCCATTTTTTATCCTCTTTTTTGTTAACCTAATGCAAATACATTTGACCCATGAGTAATAGATCCCTATAAAATCCCATTCAAAGTTTATTTAGAAGGGGTTGGAAATTAACACTAATCAAGAAAGAATACTTAGGTAATTTTCCCTATGCTCTGTATAATTTTAGATAATACACTTAAAATCTTATTCAAATATTTACACCAGTCCCTAGTCACCTCAAGCACATCTAGTTTAGCATTTTACATCTTTATACACACTATTTCACAAAGCACATCAAGTGGGAGAAATACATATGGCTTGATCCCTCTTTGAAGTATTGGTATGTAGGCAGCATACCCACACAAGGGGTGTGGATACACATTTAATGATTCTTAAACAAACTAACCCTCCCTTCTTTCTCAAAATTGGTCAAAGTGAAATGGACTCTAGGGTTTGAAGACAAAATTAGCTCTACAGGGAGTTCCACGAACATCCAATAGTCAAAATTTCATAGGTAGGGTCTTATAGACACAATAAAAAAACATAAAAATCTCAAGTCTCCTAGATAATAGTGGTAGAAGAGGATTATAACACTAGAGCCTAGGGTGTCCTATTTTTAGTTCTCCTTTAGAATCATAAAATGAAGGGTAGATCGTAATTTGTGATAGTGTCTCAGTCCTACACAGTGAATTTTAGCCTCTGTCTTAGTCATATTAGTTAATTTATAGTTAAGTCTTGTTTTCTTTCCCTTATTACTCTTTTTAGAAAATTTCAAACTCTAATCAAATTATACAAATCAATATCTTAATTATTACATACTAATTTACTAATTTTACTACTCAGACCCTTTTACTAAATTAGGAATAATACACAAATATTTCCAAAAATTTTAAATCATAGATTTGTGTAAAAAACTATATATATTACTCTAATGTAATTTAATATTGTTTCTATGTGTGATAGAGATTAATAGACTAGATCTATTATTATTTCCTAAGATTCTTTTACCTATGCATATTGCACAGTGTTTACTCTATTTTGTTATAGCTTGTTCTATCTTGTATTATGTTGTTTATGATTTAGAATTATTAATGACATGTTATTTTATCTTTATATTTTATAAGCTGTATAAAATTGAAGATTGTGTAAATTCACTCATGTTATTATGATTCTTTTCCACTTCTTATTGTGCAAGTTATACTTATAATTTTCATGTTCTAGAGAATTTATGGGAAAATCTGTTAACATTCCTTCAACATGCACATAATTAGAATTTCATTTCAAGGTATTTATAAGGAGATAACTTTAAGGTATTTTTAATACCTTCAAATATACCTTAATGTATGTTTTTAAGGTATACAATATCTTGTAAGAGAGACTTTAAAACATGTGTTTGTAGTAGTTGCAATGGCTATCCTAGTAGACACCTTAAAATGCACATGATTAGACTTGTCTTTAAAGATATATCTTATGAGATACTTTGGAGGGCCTTGTAATACCTTCAATAAATCCTTCATGCATAAAGGTATCTCTTAGTAAATACCTTCAAGGTAGACATGAAGGTACTATAATTCCCTTCAATGTATATTTTTAGGGATACATATTTGGTTAGTTTCCCTTATGTTTATGTGTTTACCTTTATTTATTGTTTGTTTCCCCTTCCATTACTATTATTTCCCAAAACAAAATTTACACTAGCACATGTTATTACCATTACATGCCAGGTTTCCACACCTTGGCCCTCCTTAACTTTAAATTATCTATTGATAGACAATTATCTATCCCTCTGCCCTTGGAATTAATGTCTAGGCAATATATAATGTATGATCCCCCATAAGAATCAATAAAAATCTCTTATGAGACACTCATAAAGCATTTTTGTCACCTTCATTATTTATGGGAACCCAATTCCAAAAAATAATGTCGTGATGATTGCATTTATCGAACATTTGTCTTGAAAATTATTTCATTGGGATTTTTGTTTTGGCCACATTCACTAAAAGAAATATGTCTTTATCTTGAAAGATATTATTTACCAAAAAATTACCCTTTAGGAAAACATTTATTTCTTTCCAAAAAACTTGCGTCTAAAGTCTCCTACCATCCTATGTATCAAAGAGCTCTAACTACCATCAACAAAGAGAATAGTGAGTAAAACATTAATTAAGCTAGAGCTAAATTGATTACACATCATACATAGCACATAGAAGAACACTTTAAGTAACATAAGGCATATACATTATAATGACATATTCATATAGGACATCTAGATGGGAAAATACACCATTCCATTATTCAATTAAAGATTTTATAGATTTCATGGACATAATGTTTGATGACACCATATTTATGGATAGGTATAAGAAATATTAAAAATTATGGGACATCATTGATTTGGTGGATGTATTCTCATTAAGAGATGATATGACACTCGGAGACAGATAGCTCATCAATAAATTGCTGGCTTTCAAATGCTAAAGGTTACCTTTTGATACCACTAAACCAGAGGTGATGTTGTGTATCAATCTTCCATAAGATTTATTTTTCCTAAGAAAAATATCATATGATGCTTTCCTTCATCAATCCATAAATAACATAGTTGTTGTGTGCATTCAAGACATGCCTTCTAAAGTTATTTTTATTTACGCATACCTGATGCTTATTTTGACAAACATACACTAATACAATTCAGTGTAGAAATTTCAATCGAGATGGCACTCTCTATATGGTTACTCCTAGACTAAACCATTACATGGAAGGGGAAGAAACTGAAGGGAGTAGTTCCTATTGATAAATTCAAAATGGGTATATGGATTATAATATCACTCCTTAATTGACTCTATGGTATGCCAAGTATCCATTTTGTCAATTTATATTAGGTGCCATTGTTATATATCATTCTCACCCATGAGGATATGTATGCCCTAGGTAAGATAATTATCTTCTACCTTAAAGATAAAATAATCAACAAGTACAATCATCCCATGCCTTTGGGTTATTTTTATATGTTATCATATTTACTTGATGTAGTAATGGGGACTTGTTATAGAGACCTTGGAGAATTTTGGACTCTAGCCATAGAGTATGAGAAGAATAGAATATGTGACCATTATTAGTTTATGCATATATTCACCTATACGAAACATATGGTTAGGATATATGAAGACATCTATCCATACATTTGGAAATCCATTCATGGCTTGCCTATGCCTAAGATCAGGACAAATATTTCCAAAAACTTGGTATGAAAAGAGGATTATTTCCTCAACCCAAATTTCATAGTAATCATGATTTGGGGGAATAAATTTAATCCTTTGTGTCTTCCAATGTTTGTACCAGACATGCTAGCTAAACATGAAATTAGCTTTCAATTATGGTGGAGTATTGAAGAGGACCTATCAAGGAAGAAGAAAGCCTTGTATTTTGGTAACTTTTTAACAATTAGTAGAATGGTTTATACCATGAGGAAACATTTTTTAGAGGTGGAAAAAAATAAAAATAGTTATCCTTTCCTATGCTTCCACATAAAAATTGGGATCCACATGGGATGATTCAAAAGCACATATATGGATTCAACATCCCTTACATCTAAGTTCCTTATCTATATAATTATTTATTTCTTAATGTAATGTTTGATGAGGATGTTTTAGAGAGATATAGGGTCATTAGACTGAATGAAGATCATTTTTGAATGATCCAAGATGACCCCGTAGTCATTGTTAGAGAATTAGACAACAAAAAGGTTCTATACAAGGAATGGGGGTATTCTTAATTCTTGAGAGGATAGTCAAAAGATCAATCCAAAGACAAAGTAGCTTCCTCCTCAAAATGACTCCCATTAAAACTAAAGCTAAAATTTTTGAAGAGAGAGCCTATGTTGATTGAACCAAAAATGAGTAGGGGAGCATGGGTAAGGGATCCCATGAGTTTGGATTTTGATGAAGAAGAACAAACATAAGAATAATTATATATGAATACGATTCAAGTATATACTACTATGCCCCATGTACAAATTGATTCATATATTGGGATAATAACATCAAAATTAGTATCATCAACATCACAAATCCCCTTCACACATCTAAAGACCCCAATGGTTTATATGAAGAATCCAAGGACTCTTACAAGTAGTCCTACATTGAAAATGTCGCAAGGCTTGCCTACTACATTATAACAAGAAGAGAGGGTGATAATCGTGTACATTGAGGATGATTACGATTAGGAATCAAAGTTGTAAGTAGCTAAGTCTATAAGCCTTTAGATAAGACCCATAGTGCTAACTTCTCCAGACACTTAGCCTTTTTTAAGTTTTCATTTATCTTCTATACCCATTTTTGGCCATGTTTCAATTTCTTCTATGTTGGGATTACCCAAGGTAGAAGTAATTAATTCCACATACATTAAGACCAATATAATTTATCCACTCCACACTTCTATTACCACCTCCATCCCACTTACCATGCCAATCCCCTATATCTCTACTGACACTTCCGCTATTAAAGCCTTAATGAAAAAGAAGGTGTCTAGGAAGGTGCATAATGCATTATCCACCTTGTAACTCCATGTATAATCCATGTAGATTTATATTACCATCCCTTCCACCACCTCATCCCAAGATACCACCTTGAAAAATTCCATTAAGGGAAGGAAGGCCAAACCATAATTAATTATATTCCATTCACTCCCTCAATTTAGAGGAGTGGATTGGTCTAAAAATATGTCTTTCCCTACCTGATGTCTTTTTCAAGGACCAAAATAAAAAACCAAATCAAGAGGAGACTTAGGTAGAGGTTATGGTTACAACTTCTAATTCATCACAATTAGACATACCTCCATGGGAAATGGATTTAAGAAGCAAGGCATCTCAAATACCTAGCTTCAAGATCACTAAGCTTCCCTCTTTTTCCATTTTATTTGATCCATCATCTAGTAGTTTATAGATGATGATAAAAATGAAGGTGGAGGATAATAAAGGTACCAAAATCATCCTTTAAGAAAGGCATCAAGGGTTCTCCCTCACTAAGAGGTAGAAAAGGCAACTAGGAGAGTCCCTATAAATTTAAAATCTAGCAGACCTCACCTAGGCTCATAAAGGTGTCATTATTTCTATCCATGAGGGCACAAAGATGGCTTGACAAGAGCGAGAGGCCCAAGTTGAGTAATTGAAGTAGTAGGATGAAATAGTACACATTCATGTTGGTGTAGAAATAAAAGTATAAGAGGTAGTCTTTAGATGCTATAATTCATTGGAATGAATGGAGTTTATGAAGGTAGAAAAGGCCCCCCATGTCAATAACACTAATTATTTGTACAATATTTTAATAGATGACAATTTTAAATTGAAAATTATTGTGGATTAAATAAGCAACACGGTATATATTCATCTTGATTTAATGATGACACTATAGGCTTCTAATGCCCTATATTTGGTAATCAGAAGGAAAGAGGAGGCCAATGAATGGTTTTAATAATATAGGGCCTTAATCCCTAAGTAATAAGGTCATGAGGTACAACTTCTCTAGATCTTACATGATTTGAATTTATCCAAGGTAAAATACTCCCTAAGAAAATTGATCAACAAGATCAATTTTGATCAGCTTGTAAAAGAAGTGGTGGATAACATTAAATTAAGTCTTTAGGACTTAAATTTGGAGAAGATATAGGTAGAGTTATTTGTTTTAGGGAAAAGGGTCACTAAATTTAGGATATTCAAGAATAGATTTCAGTTGACCAAGGGAGAACATACAAGACTCCTCACCTAGGCTAGTAGGATTCATTGACACCACTACTTGATTTGAATATTATTCAATAGAAAATATGCTGTAGCACATAAAGTATATCAATATAATGAGGCTAAAAATAAACAAGCTTGTGAGGCTTCAACATATGTAACTTATACTTATTCTACCTAAATTACCACACCAACCAAAGTATATGTAATAGTTTATAATATGCAACCTTGAGGCTAATATTTTGTACATGTAAGATTTTATAATGGTATATATATTAATAGTTTGATCCTTTTTATTGTATAATTGACTTTATATTTTTTTACACATATATATGTTTCATAGTTTTTAAAATTTAATTTATTTAATTGATAACTAAAATTTGTCTGTTATATGGTTTTATACCACAGTTATAACTATATGTTGAATCTACTTCATGTATTCACTTGCATGAACTTGGAGGATGAGGTGACCCCTACCCCAAGTCTATACCAACATCAATTTTGAATTTTAGTGATTTTTTTGATTATTTATTTCTAATTTATATGCAATTAGTTGTTATTTTCATGGCTGTGTGTTTCAATAATATATATTGTGCAGTAGTTGTAAGTAGATTCTTGATTTTTTTGATCGATATGATAATCTATAGCTGTGTAAAAACTATTGAAAGATTGGTAAATGTGTTGATTAAGATAGTTAATTTCAAGTGCTTTCATATTTATAGATGTGTACTAGTGATTTCATTGGTGTAGTTTTATGTGTGTGTAAGAGTTGCCTTAGATAATTCCTAATCTCAAGCTAGGTTTATAACATTTAAATTATTCCCTACTATTAGATTTTGGTATTTAGGTTTTTATTTTGAATATTTTGTTTGACATATTTTGGTCTTTAGAATTATTATTCAAGACTTTGGGTCTTCAAACTTTTTTTTTTGGAGTTTTTTCATCAAACATTTTGTGTGAACAAGAGTGGATTTCCCCTTCAAGGTATCTCCTAGGAGATACATTTCAAATAGGGATAGGAGAGGGACAAGATTGGATCTCTCCTTCAGAGAAGGAGTAAAATTTTACTTTACATGGATTGCGCTAATAGATGCCTTAGATGAAGTAGTATAGGGTATAAAGGGGTGCATCAAACAATGAATAAGAACCCAAACTTACTTTAAAGTTTCACCCCTATAATAAGATATCATAATCACATATACAAATGTAGAGAAAATAAAATGAAATAAACCATAGAACCTTAAAATAATCTTACGTAGGCACAAATTCAAATTTGGTAGGATCCTTTATTTAGATTTTATGAAAAACCAAATATAAATATGCCATACACTTAGTCATGTTTATTAACATGACCAAACCTTAGTATAAATATCCATGCATAGTTCTTTTAATGTTTGAGACCCCTTTCATCCTTTATATTATTCATATGGTCTAATTTTAATCTAAATGTACAGTCCTTTTGTTATGTTTCCAACTATTAGGTTTTATATTTTGGACTTATATTTTTCAAGATTTTTGTTTGGTAATTCCTTTGGTACTTATGCAATTCAAGAATTTTATTAGATGTTTTGCTTGCAACATCTTTCCCAGAACAAATTTCTTGATACATTTCTCTATATTAAATGTGTTGAAAGTACTCTTCAAGCTTTTTGAAAGTACCCTTCAGGATTTTTGAAAGTAACCTAAGGGATTTTTAATAAATAACCTTAAAAATTTTATCCTATGCACTTTTCCATTTCAAAATGACCCTTCAAAATTTTGTCTTCAAACCATTTTTTTGATGCAAAAATCCCTAAATAATTCCCTATAACAATCTTGTCAATACAATTTTGTTGAAATAAATGGCCCAAAGGGCACATACGCTTCAAGGTTTGTGTAACTTACACTTTGAAATTTTTGGCAAGGATAATTTCCATACAAAATTACCTTCCATCCTTTTTTAAATGTCCCGTTTCCCTTCATCATTACCTTTCAACATTTTTGGAATGGCCCTTTGTCCTCTAGACTTACAATTCGAGACTTTAATCTCGGGCCCTTTCCCCTTTGAGAAGTTCCCTTAAAAAAATTTGAAAGTGCCATTTGAACATTTTTACAATGCCTTTAAGATGTTTTTAAAGTATCCTTCCGACCTTATGAAATTTCCCTTCAACATTTTTTTCATAGACCCTTCAGGTTTTCTGTCATCACCGATTTGGCCTATGAAATAATTTGCCCAAGACAATTTCTCGAAGACATTGATTTCATCAAACTTTGTTTGTGCCACATTCATTTTATAATGTTTAAAACTTTAATCTATGTCAATTGGTTTAATTGTTTATAAGTTCTTAATCCCTAACTTTAATAAGAGAGATTTTATATGTTCATAAGCCCTAACTTGAATATTTCCTATTGTCTACAGGAACCAATCTCACTCACTGCCAAGTGACATTTTCAAATTTAGAGACCATCAATGCCTATTTTAGTTTTAAATTATTATGGACTCTCATTTGGATTAATGAACATGTTTTTATATGATCATGTTTTTACCCATTTCAATGTTGCTATGAATTGTTGCTTGTGTTTTTATATTGCAAGTTCAATGGAATTTTATTTGGAAATGAACATGCTTGGGTTATTTCTAAGGTATCTCCTAAGAGATACTTATAAATGGATTAGAATAATTTTTTTGATAATTTAAAATTTACTTGTAAGGGATTTGATATAACCATGAAACCTTTTTATTTAGCAAGAACCGTAACGCACATGATTAGAATTTTCTTTAGAGGTATCTCCTGGGAGATACCTTGAATATGAAAATGATTTTAACTTTATTTCAAGGTATCTCCTAGGATATATCTCAAAGGACCTTGTAATACCTTTTATGTTACTTGAAAAATACTTTTCAAATAATTTGATATAATCATGATAACTTTTTATTTGGAAAGAACCGCGATGCACACTATTGGAATTTTATTTCAAGATATCTCTTAGGAGATACATTGAACATGCATATGATTTGGAATTTTATTCTAAGGTGCCTCTATATAAGAGCCTTGGACTACCTTCTATGTTGATTTAAATGTCTTTTCAAAGGATTTGATATAACTATGGCACCATTTTATTTGGCAAGAACTCTGATGAACTTAGGAGATACAGCGAACATGCATATGATTTGGAATTTTATTCCCAGGTATCTCTATATAAGGTACTTATAATACCTTATATTTTGATTTAAAATTTCCTTACAAATTATTTTATATAACTATGGCACCATTTTATTTGGCAAGAAATCTAATGCACATGATTGGACTTTTCTTTCGAAGTATGTCTTGGGAGATACCTTAAACATGCACATGTTTAGAATTTTATTTCAAGTTATCTCATAGGAGATACTTAGGAGGGCCTTATAATACCTTTCATTTTGATTTCAAAAGTTCTTCGAAAGGATTTTATATAACCATGACAAATTTTTATTTAACAAGAACTAGGATGCACACTATTAGAATTTTCTTTTGTGATATCTATTAAGAGATACCTCAAACATGCACATGATTGGAATTTTATTTCAAGTTATATCCTAGGATAAAAATCTAAGGGGTTTGAAATACCTTCCTTGTTAATTTCAAAGGTCCTTTCAAGGGATTTTATATAACCATGGCACCTTTTTATTTGATAAGAACCTTAATACACATGATTAGAATTTCCCTTCAAAGTATCTCCTAGAAGATACCTTGAAGGGCCTTAGAATGACTTCCATGTTCATTACAGAGGTCCTTTCAAAATATTTGATATAACCATGATAACTTTTTATTTCTTAATAACCATGATGAATACTATTGGAATTTTCTTTTGAGATATCTCCTAGGAGATACTTTGAACATGCACATGATTAGAATTTTATTTCAAGATATCTCCTAGGAGATACCTAAAAATAAAATTCCAATCATGTGTATCAAGGTTATAGTCAAATAAAAAGGTGTCATGGTTATATGAAATCCCCTAAAAAGTTAATAAAGCTTAAATTTGACACTCTCATAACCATTATTTAATATCGGTAAGGACATCATTGACGTGTATAAGGCTATCAAGTTTTAGCCTCTTATATGGAGACATTAAGACTCCTTCAAGTAGACACCATCTCTAGACATAAAGACTCTTTAAAATTTAATTCTAATGAGTTAAGGAAATGGGACCCTCATGGTAAGCTTTTGAAGCATTTGAAATCAAAAATAGTAAACTAATCCTATGCACACCAACTTGGTATTCATGACACAATGTATATCAAGGTCTATAGTTTCACAAAAGTATTGGCTAGGTTAAAAAATAATAATATTAAGCTTGAGGTTAGATTTACTAGAGATGACAAACCACCTGGTGAGATATGGTAGATGGGATCCCTGTAGTATCACTTATTACCTAGACCCTCTTCTTTTCCCCCTCTAGAGCAACCACAAGAAAAAGTACAACAACCTCAAGAGAAATTTATGAAAAAGTCAAATAAGGAGAGATTGTAAGAAAGCACTGGTGATGGGGCATCATCCTCAACTCAATCTAGTAGACCAGAGTCCCCATTCGAGTATATCGATATGATTGCACTAGATCTTAATGAGATAGTGGAGGATACACTCAAAGTACTTATTGATGCCTATGGATCAGGTGAATAAAAGGGACAAGTAGAAGAACCTCAAGCCCAAGTTTAAGAAGAAAAAGAGGAAAAGGGGAAGTAAATAACTTTAGACCTAGTTCTAGTTTTACCCCTACAAAAGAGGAAGGTTGAGTTAGCCTTGGTCTTGATTGAAAAGAAGAAACCAAAGTTAACCTTCACTCATCCTTTGAGTGAATTTAACTTATTCAATGATAAGAAACCTATTCATGGGCCAATCATCCCTAAATGGTTCTCATATAGAAAAATCAAAAGATTCAAACCCTACACCATTCATGGGCCATGACAAAATTAGTCAACATCACTATCCAAGATGAACTCAAGCCATGGATAGTTACTTTGATGAAGGAAGAACAAGAAAGAAAGATGAAAACTCTTAGGACCTCAAGTAGCACATAAATGGAGACTCCAAAACCTCCAAAAATTATAGAATCACTAGTTAGTGTGTAATTTACCATAGAGACTATAGGAATGGAAAGAGTGGCAATGAAGAAAGCCATGGTTGGGGGTGAAGATCTCACTTTTTAGAAGGTTGAACCATTTTTGGTATTGACCCTAGTAGGAGGTTAGGGACTTGGTGAAGACCCAATCCATGAAGAAGATAAATTTAGATTAGTTGATGCTCATTTAGCTCAACTAAAAGTAGGAATCAAAGGCATGTATCAAAAGATATAGAACCTATAAAAGTAAAAATAAAATATTAAGAAGAAAGTTATTCTCTCATTCCCTAAGGAAATGATCAAGATGTTTGAGTCATCTTTTTATGATATGTTTAAATCATTGAAGACAATGAAGGAAAGATAGAGTCCACTATCCTAGCTAGATGCAGTAGCCAAGGTTTAATATCCTAATGGAAAGATTCTAAGGATAAAACTATGGTGCTAATCAACATACTAGTCAAGGGTCAAATTATTAGTTTCATAACCATTAGTTGGGCCCATTTACACACAATCATGGGATTAGTTGTTGACAAAATCCAATGTTTGCATACATGGTCAAAGAACTTGGAAAGGCTCCTAAGATATGACAAGGAGATGATGGATATAATTGAACAACTCCTTACAACTATAATCACTAAACCTACAAAACTCATCTCCCTAGGCATCATCACAGATGATTAATACAAACACAGAGTCACCTTAGTTTTTTAATAAGTAAAAAGCAAGAGCCAAGGCAAGTTTGGGACAGATAATATCAGGGTCATGAATATGATCCTAACTATAGAGGAGAATATTACTGAGGCAAAGAGCATCAAAAAAGCCATGACAAGAAATGACAAGGAGTTTTAAGACTTGGCTGACTAAGATGATGAGTGCCTCCTAGAGCAAGATATTAATTTAAAACTTATCAATGAGAAACACCAAAGGCCATGAGGTTATTTAGCAATAATAAGGGACTTATTTAGAATTAGTCCCACTAGATAGCCAATAATATTCTATTTCTATAGAAATTTTGTAATCTCAAAAAATGGAATATTCTTTGTAAAGGCACATGCATTTTATTAGCACATTGCCTAGAGGTCAATTTATTTTAGAAATTTTAGTGTATTTTAAGGGGCTTTGTAAAAGGACAATTATCCTTACTTATACACTTGTTAGTCAATGCAACTAACTAACATGCTTTCTTAGAACCTATAAAAGGAGCATTATCTATTATGAAAAGGGTAAGGAGTTCTTATAACCAAATTATAAACTTTGAGTAATTAATATAAGAAAGAAATATTGTGTGTTTGAAGCGTTATATGGTTTCTATCTTATTTTTTTTGTTCTACTCTTAGATTTGAATGGTTCTCATGAATTTTTGATGTGTACAATTAATTACAGAGTTGTTAACTTAAGCTAATGCTAGGTTAATTGAAGGTTCCTTAGTTTTATTCATTTTATTTGATTTGTATTTATAGATGTAAATTTTCTACTTTCTTATGGGAATTATTCTAATTGCTTGTGAGAATGATGCATGGCACTCCCACAACCAACTAAAATTAGTTGGCCCTACCCAAGATCTTGCCACTAATAGAAAGATCCCACATGGAAAGTTTATTTATCAAAAATGATGTCATTTTATTTTAAATACAAACATGTCTTTGAATATTCTATATGAACCTTGAGATCATTGATAACTTTCTCATCTTTTTTAGCATCTTTATTCAAAATACATATCCTCTCTTCAAGTGCCTTGATCGCAGCCTTCCATTATTGATTCTATTTTTTCAATTATTTATCCATCTTTGTACTTATTCAAAATCTCCTTCAAGCTATTAATATTCTTCCAAAGGACCCACTCTGATACTAATTATTTTGATATAAAATGATCATATTCACCTTTTCTCACCTCTATGTATGCTCAATCAACTCCAATAAAGGTCACCAACCTACAACCTCACCTATGATGGTGTTAGATAGTGCATACATCAAGTTACACACACATAGTTTACTAATCATATGTTATGGATTTATTTTTTGGGTGTGTGTTATTATAAACCTATATTATTTATGAGCTAAGTCATCCTTCACATATCCATACTTATCTAGGTCCTTTACAAATACATTCTTGTATATCCTTGACACATCATTCTATCTTATCATCCTTTATATATATCCTATTCATCATCCTTTTCATCATATCATTATATATATTGTCTTTATCCTTGTTTAGTATAATTATTATTTGTCATATCCCCTATCACTTCCATCTTAATTTTACCATATTTTCTATCATCATCACCATCTTGATTTCATTCCTAGTCATATTAACCCAATCCTAGTCACATATTTTGTATCCTATCCTCATCCTCTTGTACATTTTACTAGAATCCCATATTAGTCACATTCGCTCATCATCCTAGTCACACCTTGGCATAATACCACCTCATCCATAATCAATCACACCTCAATTTAACAATGTCCATAAATCACACCATAGTCTTCATCATTCCCATATCATTTTATTTACATCACTCCCTTACATATTTGATCATAATGCATCACCTATCCTAATCCCATCTTGTCTCACCATCCACATTCTATCTTAAGTCTACCTCATCCATAGACCTCATCCTCCTATATGATCTTGTCTCATCATCACATCACTTTGTATAACCCAATTATATATACTATTTTTATATATCCTTTATCTCAATCATATCCACTTATCACCCACATCTTGTCTTACACATCATTGTCATCTTATATTCTTATCCCATCCTTGATCCTAACCTAACCATATCTACTCATCACCTCATCCATTCACATATCAACATCATATTTTATATCCTTGTCTTGTCACTTATACATATATTTGTTCTCTTGTACGTCCTTCTAGACTTGATTCCATCCTAATCTAGTTATATCCATCCGTCATTTAGTCATCATCCTCTCACTCATATCCTAATCATCATCTTGTATATCCTAATATTTCCCCTTGTACATATACATGTTTAATTTTCTTATGCATCTTACTAGTCATATCACATTTTAGTCCCACTTATAATTCATCATATCCTTATTGTATCATAATCACATATTGGCATAGCATCCACGTCATATCATAATCACATCAGATTCCATCATCTATATCTTGTCTTAAGTCCAATATCAATCATTTATCATGACCATGTCCTCATTAACTATCTACCATAATCTCACCCTCATTTTATCCTAGTTGGCTCTTTAGGGTCTAAACTATCCTCATATAATTACTCTTTATCATATTTACCCCTATCCCATTATTTATCCCTTCATCACTTCATCATCACCTATCATTATACCTATTGTCCTTTTTCCTAATCACTTTCATCAAATAAATCATATCCCATCCTATCTTGAGCAAAATTGGTTTAATATCTGAGCTAGTCTTCTTATCCACATCATCCTATCATCTTAATCCATAATCACTTATGACTAGTTCGTATCTTATACCTAGTCAATATCGCATTAGCACCTTGTCACCTTATTAGTCTAAATATAGCAAACCCATCAATTATCAATCATCCTTAGTCTAAGCATCTTGACTTATTCATAACTAGCACCCATAACATAGTCCTCTTGCTAGTTTGAATTTAGGCACCCATCAAAGTCACTCAATCCATTTGATAGGTTGATAACAAGACATCCTTGATAGCTTATTCACACCTATTGCATTATCAGTCTAAAATTAGATCATAATATTTAATCCATTAGTCTATTTCATACCCATCCTAATTTATCACACTAGCTCAATCCTTTGATTTATTTTATTTAAGAACCCCATCAAATCCTTGGTCTACATTCACATCATCATCCATCTTTCCCATGGAATTGGATCTAGTTCTTGTAGACCAATACATCCTAGCTAATAAGGATGAATTATTTCTATGGGCACTAGTATTAGGTGCTTTCCTACCTTCATATTTTGATCTCATTCTCCCCAAATCACCATTTCATAGCCCCATAAAGTTAGTCTCAACCTTCTTTGATGTAGTCACCCTAATCAATCAATACATCATAGAGAATAAAGATGAATTACTTTTGGAGTTATGAAATATAGGTACTCGCTTTCCTAATGGTTTTGACCCCATGAGCCTAAAGTCACCTCCCAAACAAGTCTAGCATCAACCATTATCCCATCTTCATCCATCATCAACTATCCCTATTTAAAACCACTTGGTCCCAATTCATACTTGTCCACATTCAACTCTTCCATATACTAATCATAATACATCACCACTCCCTCATCTTTTATCATCCACCACCATGCAATTGGACCCCACATTCATAGACAAATATATAGCTATCAAGGATGAGATCCTTTTTCAATTCATTATGATGGCTGTACCTCTTATCTAAAGTGTCAACCCCTTAAAATTATTGCACCTCTAGCCCAAACCCCTTCATTTACGTATCTTTCTAATCCACCATCCACTAGGCATAACCAATCATCTATCCCTTCCCTTACAAATAAAGGAAATCCAATTTTGGTCACCTCATATACTCCTAATCCATCCACCTAGCCACACCAATAATCATATGATCATAAGTCCAATGCTTGCACATCAAAGTCACAAAGTAAAGTAGGTCCTTATATTCCCCTTCCTATATCCTTAGAATCCATTTTCCAATAACTTGTCATCACTAACATGATGGTCTATTCACCCATACCACATATCAATCCCACCAAGCCTAAGCCCTTTTGGTATAAATCAAATTGATATTATCTATATCATCTAACTTGGGAGCATTCCATTAAATGATGTTAAAACTATTGAGACTATGTACAAGACCTCATCAACCATGGTGACATATTAATTGAGAAGGAACTAGATGAATTTCTCTCCCTAGGTGAATAAGAAGAGGAATGCCAAGATTATATTCTTGATCATAATCAATCCCTTCCCATTTTAATCTAAGGTCAGGACATCTTATCCATCCTCCATTATCCTCCCCTCTTCAACCACTAATCCATTCAAAACAAGTCTATTCTCTATAAGCCTAGTATTCCCATATCCCATTAATCCTTTCATGGACCTATCTTTTCTTTATCCATTATTTATTCACCATTTTCCTATCACACATCACACCAAATACCACCCATCCAGAGGACAATCATAAAAAAATCATCATTTACTTGTAATATACCATCATGTACATCAAAATCAGCATCAAAGTCATAAAAAGTTTTTTCTACCTCAAGATCATGTGTAGTATTAGTATCTAAATCATATTCCTCATAAAAATCATCATTCCTTATCGATATTATAATAGATGGTGATAATGACTACTCTTTTTAAGAACCCACTCAAGATGATGATATCATAATTGAGTTATTGAATGTTTTATCTAATTTTTAGAGTGGATTTGATCCTACCTCAGGGGCATGTCTTACTGATCCTTTTGAGATCCTTGAGGAGACTTTTTTTGGCATTGAGGTTGGGTCTCTTAGTGACCTTATGAGGATTATGCTACCTATTATACCCTTAATCCATCACCCAACATTCACCTCACCTCCATAATCTCTTTGTCTCACTCCATGAAGGGGATAAATAAGAACATGCATTATTGGTCTCCCCTCTGCATTTAACATCATGTGCCATAAATGCAATAGTTTAATAAAATATTCCTAAATTCATATATCATGATCAGTTCATATTTGATCCCCTAAATCAAAATCAAGCAAAATAAAATCATTAACCTAATCAAATAATGTCTTCCCCTAGTGAAGCCTAATATCAATTTCTAGGGACATATCAAAGTCAAAATAACCACTATATATCAAGTCAAAAATCAATCCCCTCTAGTAAAGCTCAAAAAATGGCACCAAGAATTAATAAAGTCAAACATTATAGGTCAACCATCCTCTTAATGTTTGGATAAAATAATTATTAAGTCATAAGGTCTTGGATCCTTAATCTCATGGCACCAATCTAAAGAATCCCCTCCACCATATCCAATGGTTTATGTGACTATCAAACCCTATCTTCATTCCTCATCCCATAAAATCACTCATCTCAAACATATTTATCTTTCACATCCTATATCCCATCATCAAATTCATGGAATACCCCCATTTGT
The DNA here is from genome assembly GCA_037957365.1 of Torreya grandis. Lineage (NCBI taxonomy): Eukaryota > Viridiplantae > Streptophyta > Pinopsida > Cupressales > Taxaceae > Torreya > Torreya grandis. Next base: position 875,114 of record JARHVA010003615.1, on the reverse strand, counting down.
ATCATATTTCACACCCCTCAATATCATTATCCCTCATAGGGGGCATGAAGATACCTAGTTAAAATGTTTGGAAGACATTAAATCAAGAGTCAATAAAGGTCATCATCACATGATCATAGCATCATCTTTCTATAGAATAGGTGTTGGCTAAATAATCCATCTAGTGTTCATACCTTACATCTCATCCATCATCTAATAGATCAAGATTTCAAATAAAGTTTAAAAAAATCATTCATCTAATGGTGAAAACCGGTCTTCTGGCATCTAAGGTAAGTACCATGATGAAAACTAGTTTCCAGCATCATAGTAAAATAATATATTATCTACATTATTCCTCAATACTTGGGGGCAAATCCATCCATTTCATACCCTCATCCATTCAACCTACTTTTCACATCCCTTGTCTATCTTATCTATACCCATCGATCCATCATCCAAAATCTCTTCTTCCTTCCCACCTTGACCTTCATAAATAAGCATAAGGTGTCTTGATAACTATCCCAAACTCCTCTTGGTATATCACATCAAATTACCATCTAGTTCCTTTATGATGTGGTCACTGACTATCCTTAGTCCATTCATCCTTGGTCTCCATCATCATCATCATCATTATCATCATCATCATCATCATCATCATCATCATCATCATCATCATCATCATCATCATCATCATCATCATCATCATCCTTTGTCATCTTATCCATCATCCCTCCATCTTTCTCTTTGTTTCTAGGTTTGGTATTCCCTTTACTAGTAAACCTATTTGTATAGTGTATATACATATCCCAAAAATCTTTAAAAATTGAAATAAAGTCAAATACCCTAAAAATCATAAAATCCAAAAATAGTCCATGATGTCTTGTCTTCATCCCCTAGTCACATCTATCTCCATGCCCTTAGTCTTCCATCACATCTAATATCTATCTCATATCTTTCCCATATTTGGCTACAATATTTAGTCTTGAGACCAAATTGGAGTGATCACCTATCCCTCCATATCTTCCATCTCATCATATTAGCTAGGTCTTATTAACATACATCACCTTGTCAAAGACTTTAATATGGCACCTATCACTTCTTATCAAGGTATTTTCACACCTAGCACCAATAAAATGACCTCTTTGATAGTGTAAAAGGTACTTGATCCCATCACTATCTTATCATTACCTTTTTATACCTAGCACCCATCCAATTACTCCTTACTTATATGATAGGTATTTGATATTATCATCTTTTAGTCTCTTTACTATATTGGATTCTTATAGGGCCTTGTTTATTGTTAATACATGATCATTAATTTGTTCCATCCCCATCCTTGGCCACTTTTTGATTCAAATTCAAGACCAAGTTTGTATTCAAAATCCTCATCGCATCATCCATCCTTATATCCTAGGGGAAACACCTCATCTTAATCATAATCCTCATCATTAGTCCTATCCAAATCCAACGTTATCTAAAGTCCAAAATCACATCATGATCATCCTAATCCCCCATCACCTAGTCACTCATCCAATCATTAGGCAAAACATTGTGACAATGCATGTAGATACTTATGTGTGTGTTACTTTTTCATTTTGTTGTCTTGTTTGTATGTATTTTATCATGTATATATCTTATTTGTTTTATGTTTTTTTTATTATATCATTTTTGGAAATTAATGAGGATGATATGTGGACACAAAAAATTCCCTCAAGGATGCAAATTTCACCATTTGCCCATGTACTTTGGCAAAATATCCACTTGGTCATCCTTATATCATGGGGCATCATATCAAGTTATATAATTTTGGATAACTTAGAATATGATGAGACTTATGGAATTTTGAAGGATTGATCATACCTACTCCTCAACATTCATCTAACTATCCTAATTCCCATCACTGATCTAATCCTCTCAACGCATCTAACTAAAAACCAATATTTTATCCTAATCCCTTCATCTAATCCATATCCTTCAATCACTAACAAGTCTAATAATCCTCATCATCATCACTAATCATGTATTAATCATCATCATCATCATCATAATCATCATCTCTTAATCAAAACTACATTGACCTTAGGTCTTTTTAGACTATGTAGGTAGCACTCAGCCACTTTTGTAGTGCCCAAAGATAGCTTGTCCACTATCTCTATCATCCATCATCATCCCATAGTATTGCATCAATCAAATCATTTTCTCACTTGATGATGTCAATTCTTCTCTATCATTAATAACATCATCTTGACTGATTTAGTTTTGAGCTACACCCATCCTTAATCTTATTAAATCATCAACATCTCTCCCCTACATATGTCCTTTCTTGGGATAATTCTAAATCTTGTGGCCTTTTAATCCTATCATCATCCTATTATGGTTGATTCACCCTTGGGATGTGTCTATAACTGTGACACCCATCATCTCTATTCCCTCTGTATGTGTCCTTATTAGGGGCATCATTATCAATTTTTAGCTCATTTCTCAATGTTGACCTCATCTTCTTCATCTTCTATCCCACATTGGGCATCCCATCCCCTCATCTCTCTATCGCATCCCACCCCTCATTTCTTCTTTTGAGTGGCCATTCATCTCATTCTTCCCTGCATGTCCCCTCGAGAGTGTATCATATCCCATAGCAACATCTACTAACATTCATACATGACATGGTTTTTATTTGAAATACCATTACTCCTTCCACTTGACTCCACTTGTAATTCCCTTTAAAAGATGGCCAAAATATATGCACTAAATTATGCTTGTCCTACTAATTATACTAATTCTTGCTAATTTAACCTAATTCTCATATTTATTAGCTATATTAACTAATAGCCTAATACCCATATCCCATTCCTATATCCCACATAACCTTTACCCTATCTTAAAATTAATTAATCTCATCATTAAACCCATTATAGACTCCATTACCTACTAACCTACCCCTTAAGCCCATTAGCCAATTTAAACTTCAAAAATAATCCAAATACCCACCCACCATCGTATACTATCCTCTCTTAAAGCCCTAAACCCTATGGGGATATTTCTACAATTAGAGGATTCTATAAATCTTCCCCAATTTATCCCCATTCTCTAGAAATTTCTAGTTCTAAATATTTCTATGGAATTAAAAATTCAATGAAAATTTCCTAGTCCTTGATATCAATGGCCCAAATTTGAATTTGGACCATTTATCTTTCACTCCTTACCTTTAAAACCAAGTTCTTCTTCCACCCTCAAACCATATAGGAAGCTTATAACAAATCCATGTCCAATTAGTAACTTAAACTTAAATCTCCATAAGTAATCCATGTCCAAAATAATCATTAAATCAATCATCTATTATCAACATCTCTAGTCAAGCATCATAATGTCAATCTGAGTCTAATCATTCAAATGCAAGTCCTAGAATGGAGGCATGAGAAGGTAAAAATAATGGTAAGCATGTTTTATTTATTTTAATTTTCCTTCTCTATCCATTTTATTGGTGTTATCAAGTTATATATTATATTTCTAATTTTGGTAACATTGCATAGAGCTAAAATTTGATACACACAAAGCACCACTAGGTTATGCATGAGACCATAATTTATAGAAGCAAAGAAATGTATTTATTTTTTTCAACCACTATATCATATGCATATTAATAATAAGTATCATAACTTACTGAGATCTAATATTACTAATTTTAAATACTTTCTAAACCACCATTATGCCAATGGTTTCAATGCAAGTCTTGCTAGGTGGGAAATATTACTTGTTGAGTTGAAATGCAGTGAAATCCTTAGCCCCACCAATATTAAATAGAGTCTAAGAAGATCAAAATTAGGTTTTTAAAATAATTATTTAGTGCTTAGAGGAAACATGTTTAGATGTCTAGATTGGGATGAGGTTTAGGCCTCCTATCATTCCATGTCCTCTATCTCCATTATGGTGTTGGAATTTTGAAGCAAAAATTAAATTTGAATCCTGGGTGCATACAATTGTCAGAGATCTTGAATTCTTGCCAAGGGGACACCATGACTGGGACCATCATTTTAAAGTTTATGATCTGAATTAGAGGTTTGAATCAAGAAATTTGGATCAAGGATTAGTATTCCACTTCTTTATAAGAGGACTTGTAAAAGGTAAAGTGTGGGGGAAAATTGATGAGAATTTCATATATCTCATCATAGTTATATAAATTTTCCCTATAATGTTGCATTTGGTTATATATTGTATTGCATTTAATAGTTAATGTCTGATCTAAGTAGGATATGAATGCAATTTATTCATTATATATGTGTAAGTTATTGTTTATTCTTTACCTTATTATGTCTAACTTGGATGAATAGTATAGTTTTGAGTATAGCATCACATCCCAAGGATGGGGTCATTTTGAGTATAGGAAAACATCCCAATGATGGAATAATTTTGAGAAGGCAACACATAGGTTTCAAAATTCTTTTATCTACAATTTTGAGGATTTTTCAAGTGAGCTCCGATGATTTAATGTTATGAAGACATTCCAAAGACAATCCAATTTTTTTCCAAATATGCTCTAGGTGTACTCTAAAGACATACACAGGATGCTACAAAAAGTTCTTTTAATGCTATAAATATTTGTGCAAGGTGATCAAAATACCTATACTATATACTTTGAAGATATTGGTATGTGCTTCAAAGACTAAAAACATTATGTGTAACGCATGGTGCTAAGATAAATTATGAGCATTTTATTACAATTTTTTTTTTAAATAAAAAATTGATTGGATGTAAATGATATATGGAAACCAAAAAAAAAGAGAATCCATACAAATCTTTAGCCTATTACTACTTACCACCCCTCAAAAACATCTCCCTAAACAATAGATGCTCTTATATCATAAGAGAAAATATTTTATAAGCAATTTTTTAATATATAATGTTACATGGGACCCCTATACCCAATAATATTGAAGCATGAGGGAAAATATTCCCACCCCAAATAATAATGCTAGGTTTTGTTTAATAATTCATTCATTAAAGTTTATGATGTAGCAAGAGGGAAAAGTTTGGCACTTAAAAGTCATTTTTTGACCTATTCTAGGTTATTATTATTTTAATTGAATTATTTCTATTTTAGAATGAGTTGGAAAGTCATTTTTGGAACTCAATAAAAAATAGAAACAAGTCATAGCATCCTGAACAGAGCCAACAGACAAATGATGTGATGAGATAGAGATGGTGGAACCATTGAAACCCTCTCACACCATGAGACTTTTATAATATGATTATTTACTTATAATTAATTATAAAATGTTTACTTTCCCCTCACATTGACCATTTACGTTCTTATTGAATACAATTAAGTGTTAAACAATCTTAATCTTTTCCATTTCATTACCTTAGCCATTTCATTATTTGATTATATTTGATAAAAATGTCTACTTTCCCCCCACATTCACCATTTGGGTTCCTATTGAATTAAAGTGTTACACAATAATAATCTCTACCATTTCATTATTTACTTATAGTTAACAAAAAAATGTTTGCTTTCACCTCATATTCACCATTTGGGTCCCTATTAAATACAAGTAAACCCTAAACAATCCTAATCTCTACCATTTCATTATTTACTTATGGTTAATTTAAAAATGTTTGCTTTCCCCTCACATTCAATATTTGGGTCCTTATTGAATACAAGTATGTGCTAAAAAATCATAATCTTAGTCATTTCATTATCTTAACCATTTCATTATTTGTTTGCAATTAATAAAAAATTATGCTTTTTCCTCACATTCTCCAATTGGGTCGCTATTGAATACAAGGAAGAGCTAAACAATCCTAACCTCCACCAGTTCATTATCTTGGCCATTTCATAACAAAAATCTAGGTCTATCTAAATCTTAATGATTTCATAACTTAAAGAAATAAACAATGACTATAAGTCTCATGTCAAGCCAAACAAATCACACATTTTAGATATAGTAAAAAATACATTACATAGATTAAATACTTGATAAGAAGAACTTGTAGAAATGACAATGAAAATGAGGTCAACACTTCCAGCATTAAGGCCACAGTTAACCTAATAGCCAAGAAAATAATGTTTTTCAACCTTCAAAAGGGAGAGATAAAAATGGAGAGAAAATAATGGAAAGAGAAAAAGATAAACTTTTAGAAGTGCATGAGAATTTCTAATTCTATACTAATTTAAAAGTTTATATAAAAATTTGTAACATATAAAATTATTTTTAAAAAATATTTATATATTTAAACAAATTAAACATTTAAACAATATACATTATTTAATCCACAAAACCTTTGAGATAATTTTTAGCCCACCCTTACCCCAGCCCCCCTATAATACATTTGAGATAATTTAATTCACAAATTCAAATACATTTGAGGGTGAGTTGCCTTTATTAAACTTCAAAACTAATATTTGTAGATGAATTTAACCCTAAAATTGTAATTAAAATAAAAAATAGAAAATCATACCTAGTAACTCAAAGACATCTTGGGAAAGGATTTTGTGTGCTTATCTAAATTAATAATGGTTATATGAGGGCATAACTAGCAGTCTACCAAGGGAGTTGTAATTTTGACACGGATATTGTGATAATGATTTACAAATAATAATTTATTTCATAATAAGTGGTGTTTCATCCACAGTTTTTAAAGATGTAAAATAAGCAAATTGTATAATAGGGATTTGACACCTTAATTTTTAGCCCCCATCTCCCAAGAATACCTTTGAGATAATTTAATTCACCAATTCAAATATATGTGAGGGTGAATAACCTTTCTTGAACTTACAAACTAATATTTGGAGATGAATTAGACCCTAAAATGACAATTAAAATAAGTGACACAAAATCATACCTAGTAACTCAAAGATCTCATAGGAGAGGATTTTATATGATTATCTAAATTATGGTTATCTGAGGGCATATTAAGTAGTCTACCTTAGAACACTACTATATAGTATTTCTATATATAGACTTTGAATCCTTTTAAAAATTATATCTAAATGTATATTTGTATAATTTAGGTAATTTCATTCCAATAAAATAGCAAAATACTCATTACAATAAATTACACTTGATGGGTCTCCTACCATGAGTTTTGGATAACATCTAGGGGATCATCAGAATTAGAAAATGTTCAATGATTTCCTAAAAGACCATGATATGAAAATTATATAAACTAAAATATATAAATATATTTAAATTAGCATCATGGAACTTTTGAACCAATGTTAAAGATTTAGAAATAATTATTAAGCTCTTCAATGAATAATAAATGGAGTTTCATCCACATTTTTTTGAAGATGTAACATTATTAATTATTGTGAGAAACTAAAGTAGTGGTGGTATAATAGTAGGCATACACATTGGAATAGATGGTGTATTTCAAACATATATTTCCACTTCAATTTTTAATTATACTTCTAAACCAATGGAGTTGTAACTTTGACATAGAGATTGTGTTAATGATTTAGAGATAATAAGCTATTACATAATAAGTGAAGTTTCATCCACATTTTTTGAAGATGTAACATAAGAAAATTTTCTAATAGGGATTTGACTCATTAATTTTTATCCCCCATCCCCTCAATATTACCTTTGAGATAATTTAATTCACCAATTCAAATACCTATGAGGTCGAGTCACCTTTCTTGAACTTACAAACTAATATTTGGAGACAAAGTCAACCCCAAAATGGTAATTAAAATAACCGACACAAAATCATACCTAGTAAATAAAATACCTCTTAGGAAATTATTTTTGTGCTTATCTAAATTAATAATGGTTATGTGAGAGCATAACTAGCAGTTTACCAAGGGAGTTATAATTTTGACATAGAGATTGTGCTAATGATTTCGTAATAATAAACTCTTGCATAATAAATGGAGTTTCATCTTCAATTTTTGAAAATGTAAAATCAATTAAATATGTAATAAGGATTTTAGTCTTTAATTTTTATAACCCACACCCCCAAGAATACCTTTGAGATAATTTAATTCACCAATTCAAATATCTGTGAGGGTTAGTCACCTTTATTGAATGTACAAACTAATATTTGAAGTTGAATTCGACCCCAAAATGATAATTAAAATAAGTGACACAAAATCATACCTAGTAACTCAAAGACCTCTTAGGAAAGGATTTTGTGTGCTTATCTACATTATGGTTATGTGAATTAATACTAAGTAGTCTACCTTAGAATACTACTACACACACACACACACACACACACACACACACACACACGCGCGCGCGCGCGCGCGCGCGCGCGCTTGTGTGTGTGTCTGTATCACAAATACATACATACATACATGTGTGTGTGTGTGTGTGTGTGTGTGTGTGTGTGTGTGTGTGTGTGTGTGTGTGTGTGTGTGTGTGTGTGTGTGTGTGTATACTTTGAATCTATTTATAGATTGTATCTAAATGTAGATTTTTATAATTTAAGTAATTTCATTCCAATAAAATATAAATAAACTCAATGCAATAAATTACACTTGATGGGTCTCCTACCATGGGTTTTGGATCACATCTAGGGGATCATCATAATTAGAAAATATTCAATGATCTTCTACAAGACTATAGTACAATGAAAATTATATAAATCCAAATATGGAAAAATAAGTAAAATTATCATCATGGAACTTTGAAATTGATGGTAATGATTTAAATATAATTATTATGATCTACAATGCATAATAATTAGAGATTCACCCACATTTTTTTGAAGATCTAACATTATCAATTATTAGGTGAAACTGAAGTGGTGGTGGTATAATAGTGGGCATACACATTGGAATAGATGGTGTCTTTCGAACATATATATCCACTTCAAATTTTTATCATATTTTTAAACCAAGGGAGTTACAATTTTGATATAGACATTGTGCTAATGATTTAAAACTAATAATCTCTTGCATAATAAGTGGAGTTTCATCCACATTTTTTGAAGATGTGACATAAAAAAAAATTTGAATAGGGATTTGACTCAATTTTTATCCCTCAAACCCCTATAATAATTTTGAGATAATTCAATTCACCAAATCAAATACCTGCAAGGGTCTGTCACCTGTCTTAAACTTACAAACTAATATTTGGAAATAAATTCAACCCAAAAATGGTAATTAAGATAAGTGACACAAAATCATACCTGGTAACTCAAAAACCTCTTGAGAAAGGATTTTGTGTGCATATCTAAATTATGGTTATGTGAGGGAATATTAAGTAGTCTACCTCAGAACACTACTATATAGTATTTCTATATATAGACTTTGAATTAATTTATAAATTGTATCTAAATATAGATTTGTATAATTTATGGAATTTCATTCCAATAAAATAGCAATAGACTCATCACAAAAAATTGCACTTGATGGGTCTCTTATCGTGGGTTTTGGATCACATCCAAGGGATCATCAGAATTAGAAAATGTTCAATAATCCTCTAAAATACCATAGTACAATAAAAATTATAAAGAATCAAATATGGAAATAGAAGTAAAATTATCATCATGGAAATTTGAAACCAAAGGTAATGATTTTAAAATAATTAATAGGATCTTTAGTGTGTAATAATTAGAAATTCACCCACATTTTTTTGAAAATCTAGCATTATTAATTATTAGGAGAAAATGAAGTGGTGGTGGTATAATAGTAGGCATACACATTGGAATAGATGGTGTCTTTCAAACATATATGTCAACTTCAATTTTTATCATATTTATAAACCAAAAATTCTTCTTGGTCACTTCTAATTTTTTTTGTACCATTGTAACAAAAGCAATTTCTCCATTGCAATCACCAAGACAAAACTTGATCACCCAAAACTATGGTGCTCCTTATCTAGTGAATATAGATGCCCCCTGATCAAAACCAAAGGAGTTGAAATTATGATGTAGAGATTGTGTTAATGATTTTTAAATAATAATCTCTTACATAATAAGTGGAGTTTCATCCACATTTTTTAAACATGTAACGTAAGCAAATTTTCTAATAGGGATTTGACTCCATAATTTTTAGTCCCTCTTAGGAATACCTTTAAGATAATTTAATTCACCAATTCAAATACCTATGAGGATGAGTCATCTTTTTTGAACTTACAAGCTAATATTTGGAGATGAATTTGACCCCAAAAGGATAATTAAAATAAGCGACATAAAATCATACCTAGAAACTCAAAGACTTCATGGGAAAGGATTTTGTGTGCATATTTAAATTATGGTTGTGTGAGGGCATATTAAGTAGTCTACCTCAGAAAACTACTATATGGTATTTATATATAGACTTTGAATCCATTTATAAATTGTATCTAAAAGTAGATTTATATAATTTGAGGGATTTAATTCTAATAAAATAACAATATACTCATCGCAACAAATTACACTTGATGGGTCTCCTACCATGGGTTTTGGATCACATCCAAGGGATCATCAGAATTAGAAAATGTTTAATAACATACTACAAGACCATAGTATAATAAAAATTATATAAATAAAAATATGGAAATAGAAGTAAAATGATCATCATAGAAATTTTGAACCAATGGTCATGATTTAGAAATAATTACTAGGCCCTTTAATGCATAATAAGTGGAGTTTCATCTATTTTTTTTTTATGATGTAACATTATTAATTATTAGGAGAAAATGAAGTGGTGGTGGTATAATAGTAGGCATACACATTGGAATATATGTTATCTTTTGAACATATATGTCCAATTTAAATTTTTATTATATTTCTAAACCCAAAATTCTTTTTGGTCACTTCTAATTTTTTTAGCACCATTGTAACAAAAGTACTTTATCCATTGTAATCAATAAGATAAAACATGAACAACCACAAATGTGGCACTCCTTATCCAATCAATAAGGATTACTCCTAATTGAAACTAAGGGATCTGTAATTTTGATTTAGAGATTATGCTAATAATTTAGAAATAATAAGCTCTTTCATAATAAGTGAAGTTTCATCCACATTTTTTAAAGATGTAACATAAGTAAATTATCTAATAGGGATTTGAATCTTTAATTTTTATCCCCACCCACCAAGGAATTCCTTTGAGATAGTTTAATTCACCAATTCAAATACCTATGAGGGTGATTTGATTTTCTTAAACTTACAAACTAATATTTGGAGATGAATTCTGTAGACATGTAAATTTTGCCACCAATGACTTTGTATCAGACTATTAGACCAATTCTTATCAATCATTTAAAATTTAACCTAAGAATTTATATTAGTCTCAAACTTGGATTTATAACCTTGCATTAAATCAATTTGACCTAATAAATCAATTAAACAAGGTAAATACACACATTGAATTAATCAAAATCAAATAAATGACCAAATACTTATAAATAATTAATTAGCTTACATAACCTAATCAAAATCAAATAGAAAGCTAAATCAATTTTAAATATTAATTGAGGTCACCCATGAGATAATAAATCAATTAAATCAATTACTAAAAAAGAAATTCAAGAGCATCTTAGAACATCCTAGAATATACTCATTACCTTTGTGAGTTTTCACTTTTAAAAAATATCTAAAAGAATATGCTAAACTTAATCAAGCTTAATAAATTCAACCATGTTCAGATTTAACCCATTATAAGGGATTTAAAATCCTCTAAAATAAAGCCTAGATCTCTTCATTTAGAGAACTCAATCAAAGTAGTGTTATAATGCAGGAATAGATTCATGAAGCTAAAAGCATAGTGTTATAATGCCAAAATTGAGCCAAGCCATATAAATCAAGTCAAGCATTCAATAATAGTGTATAGAGGAGAGGATGTTATAAATATATCATTGATGAATATTTTTTATGCATAAACTGAGCAAGCCAAATGAAGAAATCATTTAGAGTTCTAAAGGAAGGTAAAGATCATTGTTCTTTGCATTTTAATTGGGTTTTCAATTATTGTTTGTTCATTAAGCTCCCCCTAATATCTAGTCTTAGATATGTTAGTATGTTAGTTTGATTATTTCATGTTTTTATGTGCTAACACTTGGTATAACCTCCTTTCTTTATCAAATTACTTGATCATAAATGACACACATGGTGAGACATGGTTGTGCACCTCACATCTTTGAAAAAAAATAGTTGTTAAAATATCTCTTATTTTTAATTTGTTTATTTTTTTTTTTTAATTTTTGATAGGATTTTATTACTATTTTCATCCTATATCTCTCAAAATTTTATTAAAATATGACTTATATTTTAGAAGTTAGGACTCTTTTAGTGATTATCACTTTTTATTTTCTAATTTTTTGATAAAAAATGCTAGTACAAAGCTAATAAATATTTTTTTATACACTATTTTGATTGAATATTTCTAGATATGTTCAACCTAAACCTATAAACAACTTATAAAAATTTCATGACAAATGGATTTATATTGTATAATTTATGGTTAAAATACTAACTACAGGTTTTTATGATTTATGTGTTCAATTTTCTTTGTTTTATCCTTCTAACTTGTTGTTTGCATGTTTCATAGGTTTTTTTATTTTTTAATATTTTTTGAGTTTTATATTGAGATTTTTTATAACCATTACATCACCTAACATTTTTATCTTGTGTGTTTTTACCTTTGAATTGACATATTTTACCCTTCAAAGTTGATTGTCTCATTTGATAAATAAGCTTCAAGGATAAACAAAGGGCTGACCTTTTTCTTGCAGGGCCCATTTGAAAAATCCTCAAAACAAGATTAATTATTTATTTCACACCTTTTTTGGGGGATGTTTTAATATTAATTAGGAATTTCACTTTAGGTTTAAAAGGAAAGTTTTGCGTGTTTGTGTTAAATATTTTAATTTTTCTTTCAAAGTTCACAACTTAAAGCCAAGCAGATATAAGAACAACACCACACATTTTGTTTACTTCTATAAAATTGAATAAAATTCAAATTTTTCTAAGTTGTTTTCAATATTTGTTTAGTATAATTTTTTTTAGTGAATAAAGAGTTGTGTGTGTATACTTTCCCATCTGTCCCCTTTAGTAAACTCTTGGGATCAAAAGCACCAACTTCTTTTTGGATGGTTTGAAATTATTTCCATTTATGCATCTTAAATCCAAGGTGATAATAAAAAATATAATAAAAAACATTCAATTTGGTGCAATGAAATTAACCTCACTTACAAAATTTACAAACTTGCTTATTGATTATGTTTTTTAGTGAACAGAGACATGTGTGTATGCTCTCCCATATATACCCTTTAGGGAAATTTTGGGATCAAAAGTTCCATTCCACCACACTTTGAACCCAGTCTAAGGCATATAAATACCATCATTTAAATCCTTCTCTAAAAACTCAAAACAATATTTGGTGATCTTGAGGTGACCATAAAGTATTTCTATTATGTCATTTATTTCATGCATCTTGGCTTGTGAAGGGGACTTCATTACCTCCCATGGGTTCTGTAGGGAAGCTTTGACCTAGAGTTTCATCTCTACAAATTGTCTTCAACCCTCTCTATTGGGGGGGGAGGGGTAATATAAATTAGGATACCCTTACTAAGATGATGGTTTGAGTGGTTAAACTATCTCTATTAGTAGAGGATAAGCCTATGATGTTTGAGCATGTGGGACATCACACTACACTAAATGAACAATAGATGTAGTTTTTATAAAAAGGGAATAACATTTTTAAAATAAGCCATATGATGGGGACCCAAATGACATGTTTTTTCTCTTGTTTACTGATGTGAAAATTAGTAGATATGGGATCTATCTAGAATGATAAAAAACTAATTAGTTTGAGTCAACCCCACATTGTCATACCCTTTCTAGGATTTGGACAATTATAATTAGTGTATTTTGGTAATTTTTGCTTGGTGTGTTAGACTAAAACTTGTATTATTCAAACCATATCATTTTATGAGTCATGAGTTCACATCACTCCATTATTTGAGGAGGCATTACACCGACCATATGACACTTTGATTTAACTTAGCAAACTTCCCTTTTGTGTCAAAACATTGGGAGTAGCACTTGATTGAGGAGGGCACCATTACACTTCCTAAATAATTTAAAAATCTTGTGCCTTTTAATTCTTGAAACATAAACCATTTATCACATCATCTTTCATGAGTGCTAACATTATTAGGCTACCCATTTTGTTTCAAAAGACTTGTCTTGTTTCATCTTGCATCTCCATTATCATTTATTTGTAACAAATAAAATGAGCCTTGTTTAATCTTGGATTATCATGGTCACATTATTCAAATATTTATATCTCTTTGTCATCGAATTCATACTTTATCCTTAGTTGAGTCTTTGATTAACTATTACAAGTTCAGATTCAACTATTGGTTGATTTCAATTTAGACCTTAATTTGTAGGGTTGATACCGATATCTTCCTCTTTTGGATTATGTAAATTGGGTTATTTCATCATTAAAATTATAAAAATTATATTTTTTTGTGATTTTATTTTGTTCAAATCAGTCTCTCTTTAAACATCTCTTGTTAAAAATCTTATACTAATTAGATCACATTTTATGCCTAGAGTCATGTACCTTGCCTATGTTAAACTATTCCAATTTTATTAGAATAATAAATCATCCTTTTTAAGTTGATTTTTTGCCACCATTTGGCCATTAGTCCTCACATATCTTATTTGAGACTAGATTTTGACTTTGCATTTAGACAAAAGACCTAGTAACTTTTTCATTTAGTAGCTTAGACCTACTTGGAACACATTTCGACATTAGAGCTTAGTAATTTTATTCTTATGTCATTTTACATAACCTTTACATGTATTATACACTTATCATTTATCATTTTATGCTACATTATTTTTATCAAGTCTTTGCATATACTTTTTAGAGATTCAAGTCCACCTTTGACCAAGCTAGATCATGTTTTAACCCTTTATCTTTCCAAAAGGCAAAGATTTTCTAGATTTTATAGAACCTTAATCCATTCTCTTGTTTTGAAATATTTGTCATTTAAATTGAACATGGATAACTATACACTTAGTGCAACTATGTACAATTCAAGATATGGAAATATTTTCACACAAGGGACTTTGTGAAAAGCCCTACTAAATACAATGTTATTTTTTAAATAGATTATTATCCATCCCAAAACATTAACTAGGGGTACAAATTCAAGATAATTTATCCAACTATTTGGTTAATACACCTCCATTTACAAATCAAGATCAACAGATAATGGTCCAATACTTATCTCTCATACCATTGATTGCCAAAAGTACTCAATAACAACCTTATCACATCATAACATCATAAACATATGATCCTAATATAACCATAGAGGTAGGGTATGAAAACTTAAAAAATATAGAAAGAGGGCCTTCTAACATGTTTTAAAATTAGACACATGAATAATTATCTTCTAGCAATATTAATGACATTATACGAATACCTTATCAAAACCCCTATGTGTCTATCCTATAGAGAGGGCCTATGAGTGACCACTTTGATCAAATACATAAATAATACCAAACATCTCTCAATTTAGCACATAACTTCACTAATATGGCCTTGTCAAATGTGCCTCTTATTAATATAGATCCTCAAACAGAAGTTTTAATGGAGTTGAGAGGTCAAGATAATTAGGTTTTAGACCTATTTGTGCAAAATAATTAATTAACAACCATGTTTAATACATTGATTATAGAGGAAATATTTTTGGATTTTATGAAAGATACTGAGCAAAACATAGGGGATAATGCACAATCAACATCTAATTTAAACCAAATAAATGTTGGCACATAAATAATCAATCAACAATAAAATATGCCTTCAGCTAGCCCCATTAGTGGTTTTCAAAATTAGGGAGTAAGAGATTATAAATCCCAACCTTAACTAATTATTTCTAATCCTCAACCAAACACTTCTTCAAGTACATAATCAATAGGATTAAGTATCCATTTGATAAATAGTGTCACATCATAAAAAATGTGTCAAATCCTACTCTTCCCCAAAATGTGATGAGTATTATTCTATAATAGTAGGCACAATTAAGTATCCCAATGCAATATAGGTAGAACACATAACCACCTCAATAGGGAGCAACCAATGTTCCACCTTGCTAGGTAGCAAGGAACATACCTCTTCCCTCATATGCCAATATATCAATCCAAAATTAAATGATGTCTAATCAATAACATATTCATATTGGTCAAAGATAGGTACCAGGTCTCCAACATGCATCCACTTATCAATAGGTATTCATGAAAAAATGAGGTTTCAATATTCCTCAAGTACCTTCTAGGTAGTAATTTCCTTTTATATAGAATATACCATAGGTTCAGAGATAGGGCCTTGGCTCACAAGTTCCCACTCAATACCAAGGTTTGAATAGTCAATATCAAGTCCCTATTCAACCACAATAGACACAGTATGGTTATATCCCTCCATCCTAGCCTCAATATCCATAAAACCAATCATACATATCCAACTCCAACTAGAATGTCACAACACCATAGGTACAATTTCAATAATTGCACCTTAATTTATGCATGTGCATTCTTGGACCATTCCCTAACCAATCCAACCTACCCTAATAAATCCCTCCAGCATATCCTAGTCTAATTCATCCACTTGTGAATGCCTAACCATCAACCTAGGCCAATATTCTAATAAATTTCCTTGATAAAGAATTACAACAAATGAAGGATGAAATTACCACCATCTAAGCTAGGAAATAGGTTTAAAAGTTCAAATTAGATGATGTGTGTTCATATCCTTTTAACATGGAGTACTTACAAATTCCATTTCCTCTAGGATATGAGCCACCCAAGTTTGATATATATAAGGGGAAAAGTGACCCCAAAGCACATCTGATATTTTTTTTTGTTGCATGTTAGCCAATAGCATATAGTGGCATTTATCTATTATTGGTATTTCCAAGGAGTTTAGCTAGACAAGCCTTGGAATGGTTTTTTAAACTACCAAAGAACTTAGTTTCTGACTTCAATAATATATCAAACAAGTTTTTGAAACACTTCTAATATAATCTCAAGCATGAGATTTCACTGGTAGACTTAACACAAGTAAAGCAAAAACTAGGTAAAATCTTTACAAGTTATCTATAGTGATGGAGAGCCCTTACAAGCCACTTTAACCATAGTCTACAAGACAAGCAATTACAAATTGTGTTTACCAAATATCTACACTATGAAATATCCTACTATCTAGAGTTGCAGTTTGCACATACATTCAAAGAAATCATCGAGAAAGGTTTAGTGATCAAAAGAGACCTTATCAACAAAGGGATCATAAAACTAAACTCAACCAATCATAATAATGGTCAAAACCAAAATCAGACCAATAATTAGAACCAAATTCTAAACCAAATACAAGCATCACAATTGGCACAAACTAATAACAATGATAGGGAAAAATAATTTAACCACAACAAGAATGTTGTCAGGAATGGAGTAATAAATTCATGTTATATCTAAATGATGTAAACACTATCTACTTAGTGAGTGAAACCTTTCCACCTTAATCCTACCCAAAAAGCTCTTCAATAGCTACATTGTATATAAGCACAACCATAACATCATTTGACTTTGTAAAACCCACCTCCTCTAAGGAGAAACCCACATAATCATCATGATTTTACCAACCTTGGATAACCCATTGAAGTAGTCTTTCAAAATCTCATAGCAACTAACCTAATCAGATACCTTGTTCTAAAAGATAAATATTGTGAGGGTATAAACATACCAAATTGGTACAAGCTAGAATAATTCTATGATTTTTATAGGGTTAGAGGCCATGATTTGTAATGTTGTGTGTAAATCAAATATTTGATTCAAAATAAGTTAGATAATTGTGAGATCATATTGGATAATGAAGCTTCCACATCCAATCAAAACTTTGGCATCTATTAGAACCAATTTCCTTAGCATAACAATCAACTAGTGCAATAATAATAACATAAATAATAAATGCCAAATCAACATATTCAAGAAAGCCAAAATAATGGATACAACCAAGGCTATAATAATAGCCATAACCAACAAACCTATCATGCCATTGCACATGACTATAACGCAGTTGTAGGTCATATCTTAGGAGGTAGTATTAATACCATTTCCATCAATCTTAGACCAAATTTCAACCAGACAAGATCATTATTATTCATACCAAATAAATCTAATCATTCTAGTAACCCTTCTTTGACATAGGACTACACACAGGTGAACTAGAAAGTAGGGATTCCCATGTTACGACCTTATATTGATAACTCATCATTCATCCATGACCACACTAAAGTGCATCAATGACCTAGACTTATCTTATATGCCCCCCTCCACCATCATCAATTAGAAATAATAGTCCTATATCTAATCCATATTGTGTAATCATAACTCAGTGGTCTAAAATTACCATACCAGGTCCATAACCACTTATCACTTCACCCATAATCAAACCCACCATTCAACCTCAGAATATTCCATTTAACATTATTCAAGAAAATACATTTGATATAGGTAATAATTTAAAAATATTCCAATAAAAATATCCATTTTAGATTTGTTGTGCATGTCAATAATCCACAAGAAAAACTTGAATGAATACCTTAGCCATTGCACTATTCTAAATGGAATATCCCTTGACCAATTTTAACCTTTTTTTGGACACCTAGTTCCAACCCAACAAGTCACATTTAACCAAAGTGATATGTCACCTTTTGGCCCACTACATAACAATCCATTATATATTGAATTATATATAATGCAACACAAAGTGAAATATGTCCTTATAAACAATATATCATCTTTAAACATAGTGTCTCTCAAGCTCATCAATATTTTTGGGTACATAATGGCAAATATCTAAGTAAAAATGATCACCATCAAAGCATACTATAATCAAGAGAGTGAATCATAGGGAACTATTGTCTTTCTAGTTATCATTGGGCCATTGAATTATGATACCTCTATTCATGTGTTGGATCTTGATTTGTCATACAATATTCTTCTGGGTAGGCCTTTGTTACATGAGATTCATGTAGTCCCATCAACATTGCACTAATGCATCAAGTTCTCTAATTTAGGGATGGAGGTTAACATTGTAGGAGATTTGCATATATATGAGCATTATAGACATCTATAGGCTAAGTTAAAAATTTATAACTACCATTTTAGCATGAATGCATCTAATAAGTAGGATAAAGGGAAGGGAATACTCCTAAAATTGCCAAAGGATAATTGCATTGATCCTAATACTCTTAATTCTCTTAGTCACATGCCACCTCCTAAAGTATTCAATCATTTTACCATCTCAACTCATGGCTTAGGAGAGTACTTAACTCATGATACATTTCATATCACAAAGCTTCCTTAAAACCCGACCAGTCATTTTCATACCAACATCTAGCCTAGAATAAAACCCTCTTGAAGGAGATGAGTCATGGTTATATAATGATAATTTGGTTGATTGTTACAACAACCCAAAGTATCCCATTCCCAATTTCAACATGAAAACTCGAGATTATGAAAGAAGGGGCCTTGGGCCAAATCTATAAGGAATGTTGGAGCCTATTTCTATGACCAAGTATGAAGGACCCTATGGACTTGGATTTAAACCACCTGGGGTTGACCCCATATAACTTGTTTTTTATTATCATTAACTAATTATGATGTTAATAGTAAAGTAGAGTCTGATCATAGTTTATTTTATGACAGCCTAAACCAACCTATGTGATAATCACACTATTTACACCCTTCACCTAATCATTCAAAACAATCCCCTACCACTATATTATCCCCAACTAACAGAATGGGACCAACAAGAGGCATACATACTAATTTATGAGTTTCAAAATGATGAAGCTTTCTATGATTTTTTAAGCCTTAGGGTCAATGTTTCATTAGGATATCATAAATTAGGATTCTCAATCAAATTGGATCCTAAAGCCTATTTTGGAGAATGGCTAAATACCCTTAGCCAAAATCACATAAATAAAACATTGAGGTCTCAAATTGAAAACCTCTTTGAGGCAGTTTTTGACTAGGGAAATAGTAAAGATAAAGTCTAGTCTAGTGGTGAAAACCTATTTTAGGTGCCACTAGATGAGGCTGTTCAACATTCTTTTTGTATAGATTAGGAGACCACCAATGATGAACTTGTATATGGGTCAAAATTTAGTATTGAATAGCATAAATATTTTTATCAAATCATGAAAGAAACTAATAATGATGAATTTCACTATGGATCTAAGTTTAACCCTAAAGAGCAATAGGATTTTGATCAAATCATTCAAGAGGATGCTAATAACTAACATGATAATGGGTCTAAATTTAATATTGAAAGGCAAGAAGCCATTGATCAAGTCATACAAGAATTTTTGACTATCTTTATCACATGGCTTTATCTCCCATTAGGAAATTCTGATTCATCATGTCTTAGAGAGCTTGTCAAAGAACTAGTCTTAATAGAGAACTCTAATGTTGCCAATTAGTTTAAATAATTACTAATTATCCTTAATGATGAGTCAAATATTTTAGTGAAAGATAAAATAGAGGTTAACATTGGGTCCCAAAATAACCAAAAGTGGATCAAGTTGGGTGCATCCCTTACTGAGAAAGAGTGTGAAGTCCTTACAGTGCTTTTGAGGGAATATATATATATATATATATATATATATATATATATATATATATATATATATATATTTGCATGGGCATATTCTATTATGCCAAGTCTATACCTTGCATTAGTTCTACACCACCTTATGGTCAATCCTAATGCCAAAATAGTAAAATAAAAGTTGTGTAAGAAACATCCTTGCATTGTTGTATTAGTGAAGAAAGAGTTGAAAAAACTCTTATAAGTAGGATGTATTAGACCAATTGACTGCACTGGATGGATTTCTAATGTATTACCTATCATAAAAAACTAGAGGGAATTAGAATCTATACCAATTCTTACAACATTAACAAATCATGCCCTAAGGATGAATTTTCACTACCTAACATTGGCGTGATAGTCAAATCCACAATGGGCTATGAACTGCTTTCACTAGTGGATGGCTTCTTAGGTTATAATCAAATTAGAATAACACTAGAAGACTAGCAAAAAATAATGTTTACCACTCTATGGAAAATATTTTATTATTAGGTCATACCATTTGTCCTTAAGAACATAGGGGACACTTATCAAAGAGCTATGACAGTCATATTTCATGATATGATGCATGGCACTATCAAAGACTATGTCAATGACATACTAGGCAAATCCAAAACTAGGGATAACCATTTAGTAGCATTAAGGGGGATATTTGAGTGACTAAGAGAATACAAATTCAGGCTCAACCCTAAGAAGTGTGTGTTTGGAGTTACATCAGCAAATTATTGGGCTTCATTATGTCTCGTAGGGGCATTGAAGTTGATCCAGCTAAAGTAAGAGCCATAATAGAGATGTTTCCACCAACCAATCTAAAGCATATCCATAGTGTTCAGGGTAAGATCTAGTCTATTCAATGCTTCATGTCTCAATTATTAGATAATTTCCATCTATTTACACACCTACTAAAGAAATGTGTCATATTTCATTAGGATAACAATTGTCAAAAGGCTTTATAGCAACTAAAGGACTATATCACAAGTCTAATAATTATATTGGCTTCGATGTCAAGGAAACCATTCTTATTATATCTTTCTTCTACTGATAATACTCTAGGGTCACTTCTATCTCCGAATGATGACAAGGGAAAAGAGAATGTATTGTACTATCTAAGCCATAGACTAGTTTCATATGATCATAACTAGACACCCATTTAAAAAACTTGTCTTGTTATGGTCTTCATAGCTTAGAAACTACACCACTACATGTTGAACAATAAGACCATGGTTATTTCCAAATTAGATCCACTTAAAAATCTACTATCAAGAATTATTTTTTAAGGCTATATGGCCAAATGGACCATGTTACTCAATGAGTTTAAGATAGAGTATGTAAACCAGAAAATAATCAAGAGGCATGTTTTTGCAGATTAACTTGTTGAAGCACCTCTTAAAGACATAAATCCATTAACATTCCAATTCCATAATGAATCCATCATGAGCATGATTGAAACACTTGTTAAGGAGAAACCCTAGAAGCTATATTTTGATGGATCATTCACTGCACATAAATTAGGTGTAGGCTTTTTATTCATAACACCTTAGGGGGATCTAATCCTCAAGTCATTCACAATAAGCTTTCCTTGTACCAATAACATGGCTGAATATGAATCACTCATCATAGGGCTTCAACAAATAGTGAAATGGAACATATGTCATCTTACAACTAATGGTGATTCTTAGTTAATCATCAATTAGGTTATAGACCACTTCCAAACTAAAGATGACAAGCTAGTTCTATACAAGGCAATGGTTGACACTCTAAAGAAAAAAATTGTTGACTTTCAATTTGAGCATATACCAAGAGTGAGTAATAAAATAATAGATACCATGGCTACCATTGGATCATTGATTCATCATGCAGACACAACTAGCAAGTATTAGTTTCTTGTAGAAAATATAATAGCACCAACTCATGAACCTTTAACTATTTCAATAATATGTGATATTATTAGTCCCAAATCTAATTGATAATTATACCCATATGACTATTTACATGAGCAAATCCTCCCACTAGACATATCCCAAAAAAAAACCAAATCTTTCATCCATAATGCCCAATGTTACACCCTACTTGGACCAACCATATACCATCATATTTTTCATATAACTTTTCTTTATTGTTTATCTTTGGTAGAATATATACTAACATTACAAGAAGTTCATGAAGGATAATGTGGAACCCACACCAATGGGGTAGTCCTATCCAAAAATCTCTTGTGTACTAGTTATTATTGGTTGATAATGGACACAAATACAGATGCATGTGTCAAGAAATGTGACAAGTGTCAATGACATGTTAATTTGATTCATGAACTTGCCAAGACCTTAAAACCAATGCTAAAACCATGTCCACATTTTGGTTTCTTGAAATGATGAACATTTCCCCTAGAAACATAGGGACTAACACTTATCACCTAGTTTCTAGGGGAAATGTTCATCATGTCATTTATACTAACATAGGGACTAACACTTATTTGTTTTTTTTTGTCTTTTTTGTTTCTTTGTTTGTCTATTTTCTTTATTTGTTTATGTGCCTATTTTTTTTATTTCAACATTATGGCCTTGATTTAGTCTATGTGTGCTTATTATGTGATTCCTTGCAAATTATTCATGGATATATCCATAGTCAAATGTCTACATTGTCATCATGGTTTTTTATCATCAGTGCAATTATTCTCCATTAATTATGAGATATCAGGAGTCACTCCTTTTGCATATTTTGGACAATCCTCCATGGTGTTCTATCATGAGGCCTACCATCAAATGTTATAAAAAAATAAGCTTTGAGGGGTTTACAACATCAATGTAGCATCACCATCTCCTCAACACTGGCATCAATAATAACCCCAATCATATCCCAAATAGAGTAATGAAGTAATGAAATAATTTCAACTTTTGCTAGTTCAAATGAGAATATCCTTACTAATAGGTTTGCTAATTCATTTTTATCCTCTGTATCAAGTTATCAATCATCAATCATCAATCATGGTTTTCATAATCAGGGTATACTACATCAGCACTATACACCATCCCACATGCAATCTCATTGATAATATCACCTGCTAAGGTAAATCATTATGTTATCACCAATTTCCTTTCTTGTTTATCTATCCTACCTGAGGTAGCTCTATATTCTCAAATATTATATCACTTGCTAGGGTAAATCACTATGTTATCATATCATGTTACCACTATCGGGGTATAATTCTTATAACCTCCTTTGGAAAAACCATTATACACCATTCCACTTGCATTTCTCAGTGATTTTACCCAAATTTAGGTGAATCATTGTGTTATCACCCCATCATCTTCATTTTTTGGTCCCCTCATTTCACTTTTTTTCTTTCAAGGGACTGTTTGTCAACCCACTAGCCAACCACTCCTTCGAGGGGAAGCTACACTTCAATCATTACCATTTGAGTCATAATCATAAAGAACCATTTTAGTTTTTGACAAGATGTTACTATTATTACATCTTGCAACATCTTCCCAAATAGGGGTAAACTATAGACATGTAAATTTTGCCACCAATGGCTTTATATCAGACTATTATACTAATTCTTACCAATCATCAAACATTTAACCTAAGAATTTATATTAGTCTCAAATCTATCTTTATAACCTTACATTAAATCAATTGGGTCTAATAAATCAATTAAACAAGGCAAATACACACATTAAATTAATTAAAATTAAACAAATGACCAAATGCTTATAAACAATTAATTAACTTGCACACCCTAATCAAAATCAATTAGCAAGTTAAATCAATTTTAAATATTAATTGAGTTCACCCATGAGCTAATAAATCAAGTACTAAAAAGGAAATTCAAGAGCATCTAAGAACATCCTAGAATACACTCATTACCTTTGTGAGTTATCATTTTTGAAAAATATCTAAGAGAATATCTTAGGAATATGCCAAACTCAACCAAGCTTAATCAACTCAACCATGGTCAGATTTAACCCATTCCAAAGGATTTGAAAGCCTATAAAAGTAAGCCTATAGCTCTTTAATTAGAGAGCTAAATCAGAGTAGAGTTCTAATATAAAAATAGATTCATGAAGATAAAATCTTATTGTTATAATGTCAAAATTAAACCAAGCCATATCAATCAAGCCAAGCATTCAATAATGGTGTATAGAGGAGATGATGTTAGCCATATGTCATTAATAAAGACTTCTAATGCATAAAACAAGTAAGTCAAATAAAGAAATTATTTAGAACTCTCAAGGAAGGTAAAGATTTCTATTATTTGCATTTTAATTTAGTTTTCAATTGTTGTTTATTCATTATGCTCCCCTAAGATATAGGCTTAGAGATGTTAGTATGTTAATGTATTGATTTCATGGTTTTGTGGACTAACACTTGATCTAACATCCTATATTTGTCAAATTCCTTTATCACAAATTCAACCCCAAAAAGGTAATTATAATAAGTGACACAAAATCATACCTAAAAACTCAAAGACCTCTTGGGAAAGGATTTTATGTGATTATCTATATTAAGGTTATGTGAGGACATATTAAGTAGTCTACCTTAGAAAAATACTATATAAGTATTCCTATATATAGACTTTGAATCCATTTATAGATTGTATCTAAATGTAGATTTCTATAATTTAGGGAATTTCATTCCAATAAAATAGAAATAGACTCGATGCAACAAATTGCACTTGATGCTTCTCCTAGCATGGGTTTTAGATCACATCCAAAGGATCACCAGAATTAAAAAATGTTCAATAATCCAATATAAGACCATAATATAGTGAAAATTATAAAAATTCAAATATGGAAATAGAAGTAAAATTATCATCATAGAAATTTAGAACTGATGGTAATTATTTAGAAATAATTATTATTAGGCTCTTTAATACATAATAAGTGGAGTTATATCCACATTTTTTTGAAGATGTAACATTATTAATTATTAGGAGAAACTAAAGTGGTGGTGTTATAATAGTAGGCATACACATTAGAATAGATGGTGTCTTTTAAACATATATGTCCACATAATTTTTTCATCTTGTTTCTAAACCCAAAATTCTTGTTGATCACTTATAATGTTTTTATCACCATTGTAAGAAAATCAATTTATCCATTGCAATCACCAAGACAAAACTTGATCACCCACAACTGTGCACTCCTTATCTAGCAAATGTAGATGCCACTTGATCTAAACCAAAGGAGTTGCAGTTTTAACATAGAGATTGTGCTAATGATTAAGAAATAATAATCTCTTGCATAATAATTGGATTTTAATCCACATTTTTTTATTTAACACAATCAAATTATATAAAAGGGATTTGACTCCTTAATGTTTAGCCCCTTAGGAATACCTTTGAGATAATTTAATTCACCAATTTAAATACCTATGAGGGTGAGTCATCTTTCCTAAACTTATAAACTAATATTTGGAGATGAATTAGACCTAAAAATGGTAATTAAAATAAATGATACAAAATCATACCTTGTAACTCAAAGACCTCTTGGGAAAGTATTTTGTGTGTTTATCTAAATTATGGCTATGTTAGGGCATATTAAGCAATCTACCTCAGAACACTACTATATAGTATTTATATATATGAAATTTGAATCCACTTATAGATTGTATCTAAATGTAGATTCATATAATTTAGGGAATTTCATTACAATAAAATAGAAATAGACTCATCACAAAAAATTACACTTGATGGGTCTCCTACCATGGGTTTTGGATCACATCCAAGGGATCATCAAAATTAGAAAATGTTCAATAATCTTCTACAAGACCATAGTACAATGAAAATTATAGAAATTCAAAAATAGAAAAAGAAGTAAAACTATCATCATGGAACTTTGGAACTGATAGTAATGATTTAGAAATAATTATTAGGATCTTCAATGCATAATAAGTGGAGTTTCATCCACATTTTTTTAAAGATGTAACATTATTAATTATTAGGAGAAACTAAAGTGGTGGTGGTATAATAGTAGGCATACACATTAGAATAGATGGTGTATTTTGAACATATATGTACACTTCAATTTTGTTATCATATTTATAAACCAAAAATTCTTCTTGGTCACTTCTACTTTTTTTAGCACCATTGTAACAAAATAAATTTCTCCATTACAATAACCAAGACAAAATTTGATCACCCAAAACTATGGCACTCATTACCTAATGAATACAGATGCCACCTAATCGAAACCAAGGGAGTTATAATTTTGATGTAGAGATTGTGATAATGATTTAGAAATAATAAGCTTTTGCATAATAAGTTGAGTTTCATCCACCTTTTTTGAAGATGTAACATAATAAAATTGTCTAATAAGGATTTGGATCCTTAATGTTTAGCACCCTAAGAATAACTTTGAGATAATTTATTTCACCAATTCAAATACCTATGAGGGTGACATAATTGAGCTTAAAAACTAATATTTGAAGATGGATTTGACCCTAAAATGGTAATTAAAATAAGTGACACACAAATATACTTAGTAAATCAAAGACCTCTTGGGACATGATTTTCTATGCTTATCTAAATTATGGTTATGTGAGGGCATATTAAGTAGTCTACCTTAGAACACTACTATATATTATTTCTATATATAGACTTTGAATCCATTATATATTGTATCTAAATGTAGATTTGTATAATTTAGGGAATTTCTTTCCAATAAAATAGAAATAGACTCATCATAACAAATTACACTTGATAAACAAACCATTAATCAGCAAGCATGATAACCAAATCAATGCAATGGTAACAATTGGGTCGAATAAGGGATAAGACATGCATAAACACATATTTTTTTTGAAAACTAGTTTTTTCACACCTTGTAGGGCCCTCTGAGTGCAATTTGAGTGCTTACGGATCTAATGGAGGCTACTCCCTATGGTAATGCCTCTGGGGACCTGAATCTGATAGAGCACGCTCCCTCTAATAGATGGAAGAAAGTGTGAATGGGGGAAAAGATGTGTTTTACTAAAAGCATGTCGAGCCTTCCTGTAAAAAAATGATTCCACTGAGGGTATGGCCCTGACTATCATGGATGATCTAGTTGAGGAAATTATGGTGACCATGGAACTTGTGCTAGTAGGTAAGTTTTTCTCCTTCTGTCCTAATATTGAGATGGTTAGGAAATGGGTAATGTCTTAGTGGAGAATTAAAGGTAGTGTCTTGATCACTGCTATGGTAAGAGGCTTATTCCTATTTAGATTTATGAATAGGGATGATATGATAGCTATTCTTGCTAGTGGACCATAGATGTATGGTCCACATTTGCTTGACTTGTGCTCTTGGAAACCAGGGTTTGACCCCAACTCAGACCTTAATAAGTCTACTCCTACTTGGGTAAGATTGCCAAGGTTCCCATTAGAATTCTGGGATGAAAAAATATTTATAGATATTGGCAACTGTATTGGCCAATACATCACTGTAGATCATACCACCAGAATCCAATCCAGATGTGTGTATGCTTGGTTGTGTGTCAATGTAGAGATTAATTAAACCCTTCCCATGTCTATAGATTTAAACTCTAAATATGGGATTTAAACTTAGTCGATCATATATGAAAATGATACAATTTTCTATCAAATATGCAGAAAAAGGGACATATAATGACCTAATGTAAGGCAAAGCAAATGGGAAGGAAAGATGATTCCCCAGTTGAAGGTGAGGATCAGTCTCACAAATCCAAAAACTCTGGTAGTTAGGGAAAGGGGGTAAAGCAAAAAATGCTAATAATATTGAAAAGGTTAGGGAAAAGGCTTGCTAGGAGGAGGTCTCTGGTAATGGGGAAAAGTTTTCCTAGAGGAGAACAACAAGGTCTTGGAAAGTGATAGTCAGAAGGTTATAATAGACACATATAACTCTTTGGATCAATAGACCAATATGTCTGAGGAAGGAGAAATACATGCCCAACTGATAGATGGGGATGATGTAGAAGGCAAAGTTTTAAGAGATGATCAGTTAGAACTACATCCAACAATAGTAAATACTAAGGGAGAAACAACCTTACATTCAAACACAGATACTTTCCATGTTATGGAAGTAGGTGACCAATCAGGCAATTATTTAGTGATAGGTGAAATAAGACAAAATGGTATTAGCAATGAATAGGAAGAATGGATTACCCTAAAGAAAAAGAATCGTAAAGGTAAAAAATATATAGATGCTAGCACTGACCCCAAACAAGGGAGACCAACCCTAAGAGAAACAAGACAATGAGAGATTGTCAAGGAAATTGCCAGTGGTAAATAGAAAACACTAAAGACCCATTCTCTCAAATCCTCTAAATGAGAATTTAATCCTAAAACTTGAGGGGCTTTAACAGCTCCTCCAAATAGTTTGAGGTTAAAAACTACATTCTAGACAATAAATTAGATATTTTATTACTCCAAGAAGTTAAGATGAATGAGGAGAGTTTTAAGAAAAATAACTAACTACATATGGCCTAAGGCTACTTTTTGCATTAGTCTAGCTGAAGGGGCTTCAGGTGGGATTGTAACTATGTGGAATAGTGCTAAAATTTAAGGATCTCTTATTTATTATAATAAATATTTTTTGATTATTAACTTCTCTTTGACCTCTTTAAACTAGTCGTTGATCAATGTTTATGGCTCGAATAAAAAAGCATTGAGGCAAAATTTATGGACCGATTTAAGTAGCTTCAGGACTAACACCTCGTACACTAGATGGATGCTGGTTGGAGACTTTAACACTCTATTTTACCCTTCAAAAAAACATGGTGGGATTATTGATTACTATGACAACATGTTTGACTTTGCTAAATTTATAAATGATTGGGGATTGTTGGATGTTGAATTGAAAAATCAAAATTTCACCTGGTCTAATAGAAGAAGAGGAGACCAAATTATCCAAGTTAAGTTAGATAGATTTCTTATTTCTAGTAACTGGAATGATTATCATAATATGCACTTGTAGGCTTTTCCTAGAACAATGTCTGATCATTACCCTATCTTTCTTAGTTGGAAAGATTAGGGACAACGTGGTCCTTTCCCCTTCCACTTTAAAGCTATGTGGATTAAACATAAAGACTTTAGACAATTAGTGGCCCAATGGTGGCAAATTCCTATCTAGGGCACTCCTATGTTCAAATTAGTCAAAAAACTTTAGCATATGAAATAGGAAGTTCATGGATGGAATAGATATAACTTTGATCAGGTCTTTCATAAGAAGAAAAACATAGCCAGAAAACTTGCAGATATCTAGTAGCAGATTGCTCAAGGAGATGATTCAGAAGACACTTCTAAAGAGGAGAATGTCCTAATTTTTAACTGAAAGAATCTTATGGATAGAGAAGAGGTTTTTTGGAAACAAAAATCTAGAGTATAGTGGCTCAAAGAGGGGGACATGAACATGGCCTTCTTTCATTTCTTAGCCATGAAACACAGGAAGGCTAACTCCATAATGAAGCTATGTTTGGATAATGGAAAAATTATAACTGAAGATAATGAGATAGGGGAACAAGCTAGGATATTCTTTTAGAATTTGTTGACTAAACAAACTAATGATGATGGGAATGGTGGAACTATGAATCAATTCATTGATAAAATCCCTTATTTGATAACTGAAGAAGACAACCTAGAGATGTTAAGGTATATATCTGAGGAGGAAGTCTGTGTTATTTTATTCTCAATGGGTTCTCTCAAAGCCCTAGGTCCTGATGGCTTCCCTCTTATATTCTTCCATGAATATTGGGATATAGTGGGAATGGATCTTACTGTTGCTGTCTATGACTTCTTCAAATTAGGTAAACTTTTGAAAAAAGTTAATAATACTTTTATAGTACTTGTTCCTACAAGGTCACAGCCCACACACCTTTTAGAATTCAGACCTATTAGTCTGTGTAACACTATTCATAAGCTCTGCACTAAAGTTTTCATTATGAGAATCCAACCTTTTTTAGACAAGATTATTTCCCTTGCTCAAAAAGGCTTTGTCTTAGGTCAACAAATTCTTGATGCTATGATCTCCACTCATGATACTATTCATTCCATGGACAAGAGTAGAATCCCTAGTATGGCTCTTAAGCTAGACATTTCTAAAGCATATGATAGGGTCTCATGGAATTTTTTTTCCAAGTCATCAAGAAATTTGGGTTTAATGATAAAATGTCTCACCTTATATGGAACGTTGTTTCTTCTGCTAAATTTTTAGTTCTGGTCAACGAGGTCCCTAGAAGTTTCTTCTCTTCTTTGAGAGGAATCCACTAGGGGGACCCTCTCTCCCCTTACTTGTTCATCATAATGGTAGAGGTACTGATGAGATACATATAAGCTAATATAGACTCTAAACATTGAGTGGGCATCAAACCTGCTTCCTCCCTTCCCCTATGGCAGTGCAGCAGTTTGTGGATGATACCATTCTTTTTGGCATCTCCTCAGTGATTGAAGCTAGGATATGGAAGAATATTTTAAATAATTATGCCATAGAGTCTAGGCAAAGCATAAATCTCTAAAAAAGTAATGTGTACTTCTTTAATACTCCTAATGACCTCAGAAAAAAATCATTGATATCCTAGACTATGCTGAAGTTGTTCTACCTGCTACCTATTTGGGCCTTCCCCTCATGATCAAAGAGGTATTTCCAAGTTTTTGGCATGGAATATTGGAAAGAACTCATAAGAAAATTCTTGGTTGGAAAGGGAAACTTCTCAGTAGTGCAGGTAAATTGCAGCTTCTTCAAGCCTCTCTACAAGGGATTCCTACCTACTTCTTATCTCTCTTTAAAATACATGCATATTTTTTTGACAAATTAGAATAGATTCAAAGAAAATTCTTATGGACAGGACTCAAAGATAAATAGAGAATGTCATTGGTTAGTTGGGAAAAAGTGTGTCTTTTGAAATCACATGGTGGCCTCAATATTAGATCCATCAGGAACATGAACAAAGCCCTTCTCTCCAAAATCAACTAGAATCTGATTCATAAAAATAATGATTGGGGGGAAGTAATGTATGCCAAATATATGCATAGTACTAATGGTTCCAAATTTATTCAATAGGTAGGTTTACCCCATGGATCTATGATATGGAAAAAAATTCTAAAAAGTAGAAGCCTTCTTAAGCAAGGAATTAGATGGAAATTAGGAAATGGCTGGCATTTTAAATTCTAGAATGACATCTGGGTAAATGATAAGGCCCTTATCACATAGGGAAACTATAGATAAATTGCTAACATTTCTAATCAATTATTTAGAGATAAATTTAGTGATTACATGGCTACTAACAATGGCATAAAGAGCTGGAAAAAGCTATTAGATTGTTGTGCTCATCGGCCTAAGCTATTCCCTAGAGTTCTAGATATTCAACAGTTGATTTAGGGGATCAAAATCCCTCTATTCCTATGAGAATATGAATAGTATTGGTGGCCAGATAAGAATGGATGGTTCTCTATCAAGTTTGCTTATCATTTGTTGATTCTTGAGGCTCAAAATAAGGAGATATGGAAAAAAGTTTAGAACTATAAAGTTATACCAAAAATAAACATGTCTTGGTGGGCTGCTTCTCATAAAAAAATTTAACCCAAGACAACCTTTAGAAGACAGGGTTTACTCTGGTCAAAATATGTTATTTGTGTTGTTTAAAAGAGGAAGTAGTTTCTCACCTTTTCATACACTATGATTTTGCCTGAGAACTTTGAGGCATAATCCTGAATAATTTTGGTATTGAGTGGGTCTATAATTTTGACCTCAAGTAATTCATTATCATCTAGAATCCTACCTTTTATCATCCCTGGCTCATTGAATTATGGAATCAAACTCTACCCTATTTGAGTTAAATTTTATGGAAAGAGCACAACCATGGAATTTTTAGGGATACTGTTAGAAATTCCTCTAAGGTGTTTCATTATTTTGTTAAGACTCTTTTGGAAAGTGTCACTATTTCTCATATTCTTACTATGGAGAAACCCCTAACTCAAGAAGAAGAACAAATTGTGGCTAAATGGAAGGTACTAAATCATATTCATGCTTATAATAATTATAAAATTCTACAGAGACTTAATAATAAATGCAATCCCCTGAAGCCTAATTGGTTGAAACTTAACTTTGATGGGGCCTCCAAGTCTGATGGTAAAGCCAGTGGGGGAGGGATTATAAGAAATGACAAAGGGTGGATGATTGTTGCCTATGCCAGTGGAATAGGTTACCAGAGTAATAACTATGCTAAAGCAACTACTCCTCTATGGGGGATAAAATTGGCTATATCCCTCCATATAAGGACTTTGAGTATCTAGGGAGACTCTAAAATGGTTATTGATGTACTTAACAAAGCATCAAGTGTGGGAATTAAGTTAAAATATATCATTAGGGATATTTAATTTCTTTTATAGAAGCTTATTAGAGTTGATATTTTACATATTTATAGAGAAGGAAATAGTGTAGCTGATGCATGTGCCAATCTCGGCCAACAATTTTCAAGTTGGCGATGTTGGCACCAAATAGATCACATCCCTTTAAATATTATGGATCTCATCCAAAAGGAAATGATGTGTTACCAATGAGTCAGACATATTGGAATGATAGATTTATTAGTCAGTCCCTTTAGAGGGTGCCAACATGGATCTTAGAGTTTGGGGCCTATTGTACTCTTTTCATAATCATTTCTAATTTATTGTACCAATTTTTTAAGACAAGCAGACTACTTCATCATTATGGAGATCATCTAGAAATTATGTTTAAGCATGGGAGGAGTAAGTACCATCTTTGTATGATGCTCTGAATTATGTGTTATCTCATTATTATTATGCATATTCATGAACAAGGGCTTGAAGCAACTTCAATTATGAAGGTAAAAATTGGGAATTCTCTTAGTTTGTTCTATAATTTCAAAATGGGGGGTGATAAAATTTAAACAAAACCAATTTCTTGTTATGAGTTTAAAGACAACCTGGTGGTCTGGCACTACTACAAAGAGGATGGGATTAGTCCCTACTTAGAGAGGCTCAATGGGTTTGATGAAAACCTATCTGAATAATTCATGAGGTCTTGGTTAAATTGGTGAGTCACTATTGGAGGAATTAGATTTAAGATTTTAGAAAAGGTGATAGTTATGGCTACAGGCATGTCTACACAAGGGATGAAGCTACAATGGAAAAAAAAATTGTAGACCTTTCTAGCCAGAAGCTATTTCTTGGAGAAGGTGAAGAACTTGCTCCTTACCAAGGAGGATTTGATCGAGCCAAATTGCCTGAGCCTTGGGATAGTGTGTGATTCACCCTCATGAAGTATTTCACACTAGAGGGATGTTTCACCAAGTTCTATAATTATCATCTCCCCCTTCTGAATCATTTTAGGTGTAATCATCTCATCATCTTTTCCTTTTATCTGCTCTCTTCCCTAGAGAATTCTATCCTTAAGGTGAGAGCAAAATTGGAAAAAAAACCTGATATGAGTCCTATCCCCCTTCATCAAGGCCTCATTTTCTATCTTTATAATTTTCACCATGCCCTCAAGCCATCCAAGACTATTAGAATTGATAGCAGAGAAATATATTCTAACCCTTTTGCTAGTGATGCTATTGAAGAGCCCTGTCCTTCCCCTATCTCTACTAAAACTAAAGAAGTTTCCTTTTCTACTCCTGAGGAGACTCCCTTAGACACCCCTGGTACCTTTATGAGTAGAAGAATTTTTATGCTGGTGAAGAGGGTATCGGGGGGACTATTGTGGGGACCCCTAAAAATATTTGTAAGACCCCTGGGGGTCAAGGTAGTAAATCCCATCTGTCCACTAAGGTTAGTAAGGAGGGCCTCTCCTCAGGAGTTTGATGATTAGGGAAAATTGTTGGAAAACCTACTCCCAAGGCTAGGCTTATTGACTACTCTGAGAGTGCCTTAGAGGAAGCCACTCAGGATAAGGAGAACAAGGAATTGGAAGTTTAGGAGATCTCTGAGGATACTGAAGGTAAATAGGAGATAAGAGAATTTGAGGCTACTAATAAGGATGTTGCTGACTTTACATAAAATGTTGACAAAGAGGGAAATATGTATGTGGAGGAAACTGATGAGGAAACCAAAATTGAGACTAGTTTGAAAGTTGAAATTGTTGCCTTGAAGGGTCACATCCAAAAACTGGAGCAGAACTTTACTACTGGACTCTGGAATTCTATTCTCCTGAACATGTCTATGTTGTAAGACTTGGGTACTATTGCTTCTACTGTCAATGCAAAAAACACTGAGAAATTAAATGACCTTATCGAATCTATATTTATGTAAGGAGAGATATGGCCACTTTAGCTCTTGTTTTTATAGATTCTCTATCTCTAGTTTTTTCTTGTTCTAGTTTTATTTTGGTTTTGATGTGTCTATTGGTTCACTGAACGTGTCATTCTTATTGTAAGGCATCATTTATGCTGATTGAATTCATGGTTTCTATGATTTTGTAAGGGTCCAACCCCTAGTTTTCCACCTTATATAATCAAAAACAAATTACACTTGAAGGGTCTCCTACCATGGGTTTTGAATCACATCTAAGGGATCATTAGAACTACAATATTTTCTATAGTATGGTACAAGACCAAAGTAAAATGAAAATTATAAGAATTTAAATATGGAAATAGAAGTAAAATTATCATCATGGAACTTTGGAACCAATGGTAATGATTTAGAAATAATTATTAGGCTCTTCAGTATATAGCAAATGGATTTTCATTCACATTTTTTTAAAGATGTAACATTATTAATTATTAGAAAAAACAAGTGGTGGTGGTATAATAGCAGGCATACACATCGGAATAGATGGTGTCTTTCAAACATATATGTCCACCTTAAATTTTTATTACATTTCTAAACCCAAAATTATTCTTTTTTGTTTCTAATTTTTATATCACCATTGTAACAAAATCAATTTCTCCATTTTAATCACCAAGACAAAAATTGATCGCTCACAACTGTGGCACTCCTTATATAATGAATACAAATGCCACCTAATTGAAACTAAGGGAGTTTTAATTTTGATGTAGAGATTATGATAATGATTTAAAAATAATAAGCTCTTATATAATAGGTGGAGTTTCATCCACATTTTTTGAAGATGTAACATAAGAAAAATGTCTAATAGGGATTTGACTCCTTAATTTTTATCCCCCTTAGGAATACCTTTGAGATAATTTAACTCACCAATTCAAATACATATGAGCGTGAGTCACCTTTATTCAACTTACAAACTAATATTTGGAGATGAATTCAACCCCAAAATGGTTATTAAAATAAGTGACATAAAATCATACCTAGTATATCAAAGACATCTTGGAAAATGATTTGGTGTGCTTATCTAAATTATGGTTATGTGAGGGCATATTAAGTAGTTTACCTCAGAACGCTACTATATAATATTTCTATATATACACTTTGAATCCATTTATAGATTGTATATAAATGTAGATTTATATAATTTAGGAAATTTCATTCTAATAATATAGAAATAGACTCGATGTAATAAATTACACTTGATGGGTGTCCTACCATGGGTTTTGGATAACAACCAAAGGATCAACAGATTTAGAAAATGTTCAATAATCCACTACAAGACCATAGTATAATAAAAATTATAGAAAATCAAATATGAAAAAAAAGTAAAATTATCATCATAGAACTTTGGAACTAATGGTAATGATTTAGAAATAATTATTACTAGGATCTTCAATGCATAATTAGTGGAGTTATATCCAAAAAAATTTAAGATGTAACATTATTAATTATTAGGAAAAAATAAAGTGGTGGTGGTATAATATTAGAAATACACACTGGAATGGATGGTGTCTTTTGAACATATATGTCCATCTCAATTTTTTATCATGTTTCTAAACATAAAATTCTTATTGGCCACTTCTAATTTTTTAGTGCCATTATAAAAAAATAAATTTATCCATTGTAATCACCAAAACAAAACTTGATCACCCAAATTTATGCACTCTTTATCCAACAAATATGAATGCTACCTGATCAAAACCAAAGGAGTTGTGATTTTGACATAGAGGTTGTGTTAATGATTTATAAGTAATAAGCTCTTGCATAATAAGTTGGTTTTCATCCACATTTTTTGAATATGTAACATAATCAAATTTTATAATAGGGATTTAACTCCATAATTTGTATCCCCCTTGAGGAATACCTTTGAGATAATTTAATTCACCAATTCAAATACCTTTGAGGGCAAGTCATCTTTCTTGAATTTAAGAACTAATATTTGGAGATGAATTTGACCCTAAAATAGTTATTAAAATAAGTGACACAAAATCATACCTAATAACTCAAAGACCTCTTGGGAAAGTATTTTGAGTGCTTATCTAAATAATGGTTATGTGAGGAAATATTAAGAAATATACCTTAGAACACTACTATATAGTATTTCTATATATAGACCTTGAATCCATTTATAGATTATATCTAAATGTATATTTGTATAATTTAGGGAATTTCATTCCAATAAAATAACAACATACTCATTGTAACAAATTACATTTGATGGGTCTCCTACCATGGGTTTTGGATCACATCCAGGGGATCATCAGAATTAGAAAATGTTCAATAATCCACTATAATACCATTCTACAATGAAAATTATATAAATTCAAATATCAAAATAGAAGTAATATTATTGTCATGGAACTTTGGAACTGATGGTAATGATTTAAAAATAATTATTAGGCTCTTCAATGCATAATAAGTGAACTTTCATCCACATTTTTTTGAAGATGTAAAATTATTAATTATTAGGAGAAACTAAAGTGGTGGTGGTATAATAGTAGGCATACACATTGGAATAGATGTCATCTTTTGAACATATATGTATACTTTAATTTTTTATTGTATTTCTAAACCTAATATTCTTGGTGATCACTTCTAATTTTTTATCACCATTATAATAAAATAAATTTGTCAATTGCAATCACCAAGACAAAAACTAATCACCCACAACTGCGGTTCTTCTTATTCAAAAAATACAAATGCCACCCAATCAAAACCAAGGGAGTTATAATTTTGATGTACATATTATGATAATGATTTAGTAATAATAAGCTCTTACATAATAAGTAAAGTTTTATCCACATTTTTTTGAGGATGTAACATAGAAACTTGTTTAATAGGGATTTGACTCCATAATTTTTAGCCCCCCCAAGAATACCTTTGAGATAATTTAATTCACAATTCAAATAATTGTGAGGGCAAGTTGCCTTAATTGAGATTACAAACTAATATTTGAAAATGAATTTGACCCAAAAATGGTAATAAAAATAAGTGACAAAAAATCATACTTAGTAACTCAAACACCTCTTGGGAAATGATTTTGTGTGCTTATCTAATTATGGTTATGTAAGTGCATATTAAGCAGTCTACCTTAGAATACTACTATATATTATTTCTATACATAAACATTTAATCCATTTATATATTGTTTTTAAATGAAAATTTTTATAATTTAAAGAATTTAATTCCAGTAAAATAGAAAAATACTTGTTGTAACCAATTACACTTGATGGGTCTCCTACCATGGGTTTTGGATCACATCCAAGACATCATTGAAATTAGAAAATATTTAATAATATACTACAAGACCATAGTAGAATGAAATTATAGTAATTAAAATATGGAAATAGAAGTTAAATTATCATCATGGAACTTTGGAACTGATGGTAATTATTTAGAAATAATTATTAGGATCTTCAATGCATAATAACTGAATTTTCATCCACATTTTTTTGAATATGTAACATTATCAATTATTAGGAGAAAAAAGTGGTGGTGGTAAAATAGTAGGCATACAAATTGAAATAGATGGTATCTTCTAAATAAATATGTCCACTTTAAATTTTTATTGTATTTATAAACCTAAACTTCTTCTTGGTCACTTCTAATTTTTTTAGTGCCATTGTAACAAAAGCAATTTCTCCATTGCAATCACCAAGACAAAACTTGATCACTCAAAACTATGGTGTTCCTTATCTAATGAATATAGATGTCAGCTAATCAAAAGCAATGGAGATACAATTTTGATGTAGAGATTATGCTAATTATTTAGAAATAATAATCTCTTGCATAATAAGTGGAGTTTCATCCACATTTTTTGAAGATGTAACATAATAAAATTGTCTAATAGGGATTTGACTCCATAATTTTTATCATCCATAAGAATATCTTTGAGATAATTTAATTTGCCAATTGAAATACCTATAAGGGTGAGTTACCTTTATTGAACTTACAAACTAAAATTTGGAAATGAATTTAAATCCAAAAAGGTAACTAAAATAAGTAACACAAAATCATACCTAGTAACTCAAAGACCTCTTGGGAAAAGATTTTGTGTGCTTAACTAAATTATGGTTATGAGAAGGCATATTAAGTAGTCTAACTCATAACATTACAATATAGTATCTATATATATAGAATTTGAATACACTTGATGGGTCTTCTACCATGGTTTTAAATCACATCCAAAGGATCATAAAAATTATAAAATATTCAATAATATGCTACAAGACCATAATATAATGAAAATTATATAAATTTAAATATGAAAATAGAAGTAAAATTATCATCATAAAACATTGGAATTGATTGTAATGATTTAAAAATAATTATTACTATGCTCTTCAATGCATAATAAGTAGAGTTATATCTAGATTTTTTTTAAGATGTAACATTATTAATTATTAGGATAAACTGAAGTGGTGGTGGTATAATAGTAAGCATACACATTGGAGTAGATGGTGTCATTTGAATATATATGTCCACTTAAGTTTTTTATCTTGTTTATAAACCCAAAACACTTCTTGGTCGCTTCTAGTTTTTTTAGTGCCATTGTAACTAAATCAATTTGTCCATTATAATAACTAAGACAAAAATTGATCACCCACAACTATGGTGCTCCTAATAAAATGAATACATATAACCCCTTAGCGAAACCAAGAGATTTATAATTTTTATGTAGAGATTGTGCTAATGATTTAAAGATAATAAGTTCTTGCGTAATAAGTGGAGCTTCATCCACATTTTTTGAAGATGTAACATAAGAAAATTTCCTAATAGGGATTTGACTCCTT
This sequence comes from Torreya grandis, assembly GCA_037957365.1. Taxonomy (NCBI): domain Eukaryota; kingdom Viridiplantae; phylum Streptophyta; class Pinopsida; order Cupressales; family Taxaceae; genus Torreya; species Torreya grandis. The sequence continues at coordinate 835,493 of JARHVA010003615.1, read as the reverse complement.
AATTTTTAGCCCACTCCCACAAGAATACCTTTTTGATAATTCAGTTCATCAATTCAAATACCTATCAAGGTCAGTCACCTTTTTTGAGCTTACAAACTAATATTTAGAGATAAATTTGACCCTAAAATGATAATTAAAATAATTGACACAAAATCATACCTAGTTACTCAAAGACCTCTTGGGAAAGGATTTTGTGTGTTTATCTAAAGTATGGTTATGTTAGGACATATTAAATAGTCTACCTCAGAACACCACTATATATATATATATATATATATATATATATATATATATATATATATATATATATATATATATATATATATATACTTTAAATCCATTTATAGATTGTATCTAAATGTAGGTTTATATAATTTTGGGAATTTCATTATAATAAAATATCAATAGTCTCATCACAATAAATTAAACTTGATGGATCTCCTACCATGGGTTTTGTATCACATCTAGGGGATCATTAGAATTAGAAAATGTTCAATAATTTGATACAAGACCATAGTACAATAAAAATTATAGAAATTCAAATATGGAAATATAATTAAACTTATCATCATGGAACTTTGGAACTCATGGTAATGATTTAGAAATAATTATTAGGATCTTTAATGAATAATAAGTGGAGTTACATCCACATTTTTTTAAAGATGTAACATTATTAATTATTAGGGGAAATAAGTGGTGGTGGTATAATAGTAGGCATACACATTGGAATAGATGGTATATTTTGAATATATATATCCACTTTAAATTTTTATCATATCTCTAAACCCAAAATTCTTCTTAGTTACTTCAAATTATTTTATCACCATTGTAACAAAATAAATTTCTCCATTGCAATCACCAAGATAAGACCTGATCGCCCATAACTATGGCACTCCTTATCCATCGAATATAGATGCCCCATGATCAAAACAAAAGGAGTTGTAATTTTGACGTAGTGATTGTGCTAAAAGATTATCTTTTTACACAAAAAATGCAAGACATCATAAAATAAATCATTGCATGGTGATTCAGATCTTGATAAGTTTATGCCCATAATTATTTTTAAGATGAACTTATTTTAACATCATTATCATGGGTCTGTAGTAACTAGTAGGTTTAATTATTGATTTACACTCTTTCACTTCACATAACTCCTCTTACCACCCCAACACACAAAAATTATTTTGGTTATTAAATAAATATAATTGACATATTATAATATATATCATAATATTTCTATAAATTAATATTATTTATTTTGTAAAATATATTTTAATATTAATCAATATTGTTATATCATATAATATATATGTTAATATAGGTTATATATATATATATATATATATATATATATATATATATATATATATATATAGACACACACACACACACACACACTTATCAGTTTAATATATTTTAATATAATATTCTATATATTGTTAATAGTATAGAAATAATATTATTCTTTAAATAAAATTAAGTGAAATTTTATGCCTTTAATGTAGTGTATAATTCCACATAACATGAAAATGGGCTTTAACATTACAAGGTCAAAAATGCGATCAGTGTGGATTTAAAGCTCTATGGTGCTTCACCATGTGCACAGTATATTATTTCAAAGAAAAAATCTATCAAAAATTAATAATGTTTGGTAGGAAATGGGCATTGAATTAAAATAATCATGTATCAGCAAGGTTAAATCATATATCCCTTTTCCATCATAAAAGGTGAATTTTTATTAATTGGGTATGTAGTGAAGTGATTTGAAAATCATCATTTATAGGGCCAAATCACATCAATGTAAAATTAATTAAATTTAAAAAAGAAATTGTAAGCCAAGAAACTTTACTCTTGAAAAAAATATTTCAAGACAAGAATCACAAAAACTTCATTTATCAAGATTATAAAAATAATAATATGTGTATATATTGTTAGTGATATAGAAATAATATTATTTTTTTTGAAAATAAAATTAACTTTTAATCCTTTAGCATTTTTTATAATACCACATAACATCAAAAAATGGGAAAATGCAATCACAAGTACAAAACTAAAAAACCACGACACTTCACCATGTGCACAACATATGAGGTAGATTACTTTGAAGACAAAATCTCTAAACATTATTATATTTGGGAGGAATTAAATTAAAAGTTGCAATCACATATCACAAAATTGAAATCATGTCACAAGCATTAAATTTGATGTTGTAGATGACACTTGGCATGGGATGGTTGGCAGTAAAGTAGATATATAATCATACAACTTCAAGTAATGTGAATTATTAATTTTTAGTAGCCCTTCAAACTTGGCTATAAAAAGTCTATGAGCTATTATATTACATACAAGCTATACAATGGAATCAAACTTTTTTTACTTTACAAAATGACCGTAAAATTTTAGTTAACCATTATATCTTTTAAGCTACAATTTAAATTAGTGATATGTAATTCTTCTATTGAATAAATTCAAATTAATATAAAGCACTAATGAATATCTATCCTAGTGAGTTTATTTCTCCACTCAAATATTTTGGTTTATTTCTACAATTTATGAGACGAGAATGATAATTTTCCTACTAACTTCAATTTTGAAGTCTGACTATGAGATGTGTTTAATGGTGTTTCTAACTATAGGTGATGTAAAGTGAGTTAGAGATGTGTTCATCAGTTTTCACAGATAAGACTCGTTGGTGTTTTTGACTTGTGTATATTGTAACCTTGTTTGTGGTTTTTTTGTAATGCATAGTTACTAAGATGCATGTATTTGATGCACCTATTTATAAAATTAGGAATATAAAGAAATGATAACCAACCATTTTAATAGACTAGGAGTAGTGATAGTTAGTGAACTTTTTCATTCTACAACCTTAGCAAGTGCACCTCATAGATGTGATTGGATGCTTTGTATATGCGCTTATAGCCTTCTATATTATGTTATCCATATAAAAGGATGTGATGTTATATGTTATTTGGAGTGGAAAATTATCTTTATCTGATATTACTTTTCTTTTGCTTCTATAGTTTCGGTCTTTGGTCACATAATAGACTGTAGTTCATGCTTTATGTTCCTTTGTGGTATGTGATGCTTTAGGATCTAATCTATTTTATGAAATTATAGGTAGATGTTTCAAATCTCTCAATGTATTACCTTAGCTCAGATTTACTTTCCATGTTATTTGTTTTCCTTTCTTCTATCCCTTTTCACCCCCAAAATTAAATGAAGAGTTAGCTTCTAAAATCCTGGAGGTTGCTTTATAGACCATATTCAGTCCCACATCTATAAAAATTCCAATAGAGGTTGTTTAACCTTGAAGTGACCTATAGTTTTTGTAATATAATGTTATAAACTCTTTATTTCATATAATATGAATTCACTATTTTCAACTATACTTTTGTATCCAATCATATTTATTTATTTATTTTCAAATAACTTCTTTAAAGTAAAATACTCATAATTTATATTAGCAACATATATTGCACAAATTTTTAAATAATGTAAGACTACAAATTAGGTAAAATAATCCTAAAATTTATCATTAGCATGCCCTCAAAAATAATTATTAACCCCCTAGTATAGGACCCCTACCTTATGTAGGTGAATTTAATTAAATGGTAACATGTGAAATTGACATATGGGAATCTTAATATATAGAGAGATGTAGTTATTTTAGTATGATGATGTCAAATTGTTAGAAGTTAGTGAGAGATAAAAAAAAATTTAAAAAAAAATCTCATTATTCAATAATCCAAAAAATAATGTGCCACTTCTAATGTAATTAAAACATTTCCTAATCCACTATTGCCACCATTCATTGATGAGAAATAATTTATTGGGACTAATGGTGGATGGTTATGAACAATGAGCTTCCTTCATATTTTATGAGTAAAATTTAATGTAATTTTAATATCCTGAATGAAATTCATTATTAATTTTATTATTAAGAGATTTTAGGCCAATAAAAAGGTTTTAGATAGGATAGGTTGGGTGCATATCATGTGCTTAATAAACCTATGAGAATATATATGCTCTATGCTCTATGCAATGGAGTAGATGGTGTCTTTGGAACATATATTTTCACTTCAATTTTTTATCCAATTTCTAAACCTGAAATTTCTCTTGGTCACTTTTAATTTTATTAGTGTCATTGTAATAAAAGCAATTTCTCCATTGTAATCACCATGACAAAAACATGATCTACCATAGTTGAGTTCCTTATCAAATAAATATAGATGTGCCCTAATAAAAACCAAGGGAGTTATAGTTTTGATGTAGAGATTACATGATAAGAGGTTCTCTCTTTACACATAGAATGCAAGCCATTATAGACTAAATTATTTCATAGTGATTCAAATCCTGATTAGTTTGCACCCATAATTATCTTTAAAGATGAACTTAGTTAATATTTTGACATTTTCAAGGGTTTGGAATTACTAGGTTTAACTATCAATTATAATTTTACACTCTTTCACTTTACATAACCCCTCTCACCAATACATATATACATACATTATATGTCATAATATGTGTGTGTGCGTGTGAATTTATATGCATGCATGCATGCACGCACGCACGCACACACACACACACACACACACACACACACACACACACACACACACACACACACACACACAAAACTAAGTAATATTATATATAAATTACATATTTTATACTAAATATAATATACTAAAATATATAATAATAATAATAATAATTTGGTTTATAAACTATATTAACACATATTATATAATAATAATAATATTAAAATATATTATATATATAATATTATATTACATTATATAATATATATTTTAAGTATATATCTTAAATAAATATTATATATTTTAATTTAATATATATAAATATCATTTTAATATATTAAATATATCACTCACCTTGAATTCAACTTGACTATTCTCAAGGTGCATTTGCATTTAGAAATAGGCAGGAGTCCCCAATGAATTTGAAATTAAAATTTACTTTGAAAAATAGGATCCATATAATTTTCACACATTTTAAAGAGTAACAAAAATTGTCAAACATATATGACCAGATATATTCATATTCCTACATATTCTTATTTTTTTTCAAACATGCACTATAGAGCACTGATAGATTAAGACAGAGCTAGTTGTAGAGTGTTTGAAGTGTTGAATATATTTTTTACTATCATTTCTATAGATCTTTATTTTTATATATTTAATCTTAATAGTGTCAATATATTTTTTACTCTATCTAAAATGTGCAAAAATCCTTATTTCTAGGTATTTAATCTTAATAATGTTTAATATATATTTTTAATCTATCTAAAATGTGTGATTTATTTGTGTTAACTTGGCCATTTTATTCATTGTTTAGCACCTTAATATGTAATGAAATCACTAAGATTTAGATAGTCTACCTATATTATTTTAATATTTTTTACCCTACTAGATTGTGCCAAACTATGATGTCAATGAGCCTTCTACTAAAGGAGCACACACATGACTATTGTTGAGGCAAATAGGGTTTTCAAATTGTAAAACTAAAATTTTATAAAACAATACAATAAAAATAATTCTAAATGCTCTACCTGTATATACTTCAATCAATTTTTAATAAAAAATAGAATAGTTTTTAATAATGTTTGTCAAGCTGAGGGAAGCCCTGGGTTAGCCTAGGTAGTAGTGAGCCTTACTATAAAGCCCATTTCAAAAGGAAAAGAGGTCAAAAGAGTCAAGTGGGTGTATAAGACAAAAATGGGTAAATTGCATATAGACTCTATTATATGGACAATAGGAATATTGTGGTGACACATTCTACTTGAATTTGTTATGATATAAATTTCTTTGTATTTACCAATATAAGCCCAAACTCTTAAACAAAAAAATTGATATACAAAATGAGCATTAATCTAAAGTGATTCATGTTCAAAAAATTAAAAAGGAGGGAGTAAGGTAGGGTAGAAAAATAAGTGCCCTTGTAAAAAAAAGACCAATAAATCTACTTTGATTTTTATTAACAACCTAGATAGCACTTAGTTGAAATCGGACTACTTAGATCTCATTCATATGTGGACATTGGAATGATCTAAGGCTATGGGATGTATGTATCTAGACTAAACCTCTAGTTGTGAGGATAGCTCCTTTAAATATGTGAATTTAGGATAAATTACTAAACCTATTATGTGTTGGGATGAAAAGAGTAAGGAATAAATTTCAATGATTCTTCAAACATAACAAGATCCTATGAATTTTGAAAATATGCAAAACCCTATTGATTCAATGTCTTGATTATCAACACATTTTTTGAGTCCCTTTAGCAGATATAGGTGAAGATTTCATGGAATTGAATAATCAACTGAGTTTCTCTCCTTAAGGTCTCCTCTAAAGTCCAAAACTTAATGTGTTATTACCAAATTAGCTTATAGAAAAGAAACTATTAGCCATCTAAAATCATGAGAATTAGAAATAATAGAACACACATAAGAGAACATATAAACAAACTCTCAAACTCTTTATATCCTTGAATTAATTTTGGTAACTATTTTCTAGTTAAAAATGAGGGGGAAACTATTTTAGGTTTGTCAATGATGTCTCCAAGGTGACCAAGGATGTTGATGAGGTGTTTTGTGTGCTAGAATGACAATGACAAATTATGCTTTAATGAGCCTCAATAATCTTGCATGGTTCTTTAGTGTTTGACTAACTAAGGCATTTAATGGATGATATTTTTGGTATTTATATGTTACATAGGCCCTATGGGGTGTCAAGGGTGCTTATAATGATGATGAAAGTGAGTGGACTTCATCTGGTTGATCACTATTTTTATCTAGACATTTTGGTCTAGTGGCAAGAAATTTAAGTAGGCATTTTATTAATTTCACCATTTTAATGCATGGATGAGTCTGGGGGAGTCGTTCATATGTTTGTGTTCACACTATTCCCTAGTTTGAATTTGAATATTCAAATTTACAAAGAGAAAAAGGATTGTTGTGTATTTCATCCATAACTTTTGATCCAAGATGAATTTCTTGATGGAGTAAAAAACAAAGTTGTAGAGGACTTTATGGAACTTATAATTAAACCTAGTTAGATGATTTGAATGTTTGTATATTAAAATAAATTGAGCTTAAAATTTTAATGAATGTTTAACTGTATTCTATAAGTGACCTAAAAAGGATATTTGAGATTGTTTTGATGTTGTTTTGATGTCTCATGATGAATTAGTTATTGGAAGGTGATCTAGACTCCATGAAGATCATTTGTGTGGCATTTTGGAGGTGGGACCAATCCATATTCAATATCAAAAAATATTAATAATTTGAATGTTTATTCATTCATAGTGTTCTTATGTATATGGTCTCTATTGTAGTTGATTGAACATACACAAAGGTGAGAAAAGGTGACTATGATCATTTGATGTCAAAATAATGCTCTTATAGGTTGAGAATGAGTGAAGATTTTTAGGTTCATCTAAAAGGATGGTTGGATGCTTTGTGTGTGAGTGAAATATTTTTGATGTATGTATGATCTTGTTGGTTTATCTAAGAGGTAGATCAATATGTAGACTATGTGTATGACCATTTGGTCATGTTGTTGATGTGGTGATAGATTTGTTTCTAAAGATTGAAGAGTGACCCAAAAGGTGGATTTTGATACATTGAGTGTGAAGAGTTGAGGAGTGGGTTTAGCTAGGATATGTAATGTGTCCTAGTTGATCTTTATGTGTTGGTTCAATTATGTAATGTGTTTTATCCAATAGGGTGTGTTGGGTGATGGAGTTGTTGATAAAGGTGAAGAATGATAATCATAGTTCCATCATCAGGTGTTGAAGATATCAATTCAAAGTTGGAGTATTTTATAGGTGTTATTTTGGTTTCTCAACATCTAAGGTGTTTGTTGCCTACTTGCAAGGTAAAACTTGTTAAAAATCTAGTTGTTGTGGTTGCTTGGCTAGATAGGTGTAGTATCACCTTATGGGATTATAGTATCACTAAATAAGGTATGGTAGTCCCTTGATTAGTTACAACTAGTCTAAATTGGTTTTTTTATTATAATATATTAGTCTAATTGTAATTTTTTGTGGGTTTTATTCCCCAAAAGGGTATCCCATATATAGCTAACTTTATGTGCTTGATCTTTCATTGTCTCTCTTATTCATTGATATGAGTGATGTGTATGCTTCATGAATGTATATGATAATTAATTAAGAGTTTGAAAGAGTTTGGAAATTGAATTTGGATTGTATGGGCTCATAGATTCACCCCCCCTCTTAGTGATTATACCTCTAATAATTGGTAACAGAGTAGGTTCTTTGGAGGAAGCTTAATAGATCAAAGGAGATTTTGAATAGGCATAAATATGGATAAACAGTTGAAGACAAAGAATGAATAGAGGAAGGATATGATCAAGGAACCTGAATATCATATATGTATTTTGAAGAAAGATGTCAAAAAGGATGAGAAAGTTATCAATGATCTCAAGGTTAATTTAGAAGATGCCAAGAAATGTTTGTATTCAAAAGAAAAGGACATCATGTTTGATAAATAAAATTTCCACATGGAATCTTTCTATTATTATAATTATCTTGGTGGGTCCCTCTAATTTTGGTTGGTTGTGTGAGTGTCATGCATCATTCTCATAGGAAATCAAAGCTAGTATCAGGGTTCTTACCAAATAAAAAGGGGCCATGCTTATATCAAATCCCTTGCAAGGACATTTAAAATCAACATAGAAGGTATTCCAAGGCCATTTAATGTATCTCTTAGGAGGAAAATTGAAATAAAATTCCAATCATGTGCATGTTAAAGGTATCTCCAAGGAGATATCTTGAAAGAGAATTCCAATAGTGTGCATTAGGGTTCTTTCTAAATAAAAAGTTACCATGGCTATATCAAATCATTTGCAAGGAAATTTGAAATAAACATGGAAGGTATTACATGTTCCTTGGAGGTATCTCATATGATATACCTTGAAATAAAATTCAAATCATGTGCAATTTCAAGGTATCTCTTAAGAGATACCTCAAAAGAAAATTCCAATCATGTGCATCAAGGTTCTTGTCATATAAAAAGGTGTTATGGTTATATCAAATACCTTATAAGGACATTTTCAATTAACATGGAAATTATTCCAAGGCATGTTTAGGTATCTCCTATGAGATACCTTTAAATAAAATTCCAATCATGTGCATGTTCAAGGTATCTCTTAGGAGATATCTCAAAAACAAATTCAATAGTGTGCATTAGGGTTCTTTCCAAATAAAAGGTTGTCATGGTTATATCAAATCCTTTACAAGGAAATTTGAAATAAACATGGAAGGTATTCCAAGAAACTTCATTGTTTACCCTAGCATATACCTAAAAATAAAATTCCAATCATGTGCATGTTCAAGGTATCTCCTAAGAAATACCTTAAAAGAAAATTTCAATCATGTGCATTAGGGTTCTTTCCAAATAAAAAGGTGCCACGGTTATATCAAATCCTTTTCAAGGAAATTTTAAATTTAAATGGAAGGTATTCCAAGAATTTTAAATGGATAATCCTTGAAATAAAATTCTTAAGCATGTGTATGTTTAAGGTATCTCCTAATAGATATAGTGAATGAACATTCCAATAGTGTGCATCATGGTTCTTACCAAATAAAAATTTGTCATGGTTATATATAAGAATTTTCAAGGATATTTTAAATAAACATATAATTTATTCCAAATACCTTTAATTTATCTCATAGGAGATACCTTCAAATAAATTCCAAGCATGTGCATGTTCAAGGTATCTCCTAGGAGATCCCTCTAAATAAAATTCCAACTATGTGCATTAGGGTTCTTGCCTAATAGAAAAGTTTCATGGTCATATCAAAGCCTTTGTAAATACCTTTTAAATTAACATATAATGGATTCCAAGGTCCTTTAATTGATATCCTAGGATATACCTTTGAAATAACCTGAGCATGTTCATTTCCAAATAAAATTCCATTGAACCTACAATATAGAAACACAAGCCAAAAATTCATAAAAAAATTGGAAGGGGTAAAACCATGATCATCTGAAAACATGACCACTAATATAAATGATATTCTAGAAAAAATTAAAATTAAAATAGGATGGGATGATCAAAAATTATAAAATGTCACTTGGTAGTGAGCGAGATTGGTTCTTACAAACAATAAGAAATATTAGAATTAGGGCTTAAGAACATATAAAAGCTTAAACCAAGTGACATAGGTTAAAGTTTTAAACATGATAAAATGATCATGTCACCAAAAAAAAAATTATGAAATGTCCTGGGGAAATTATCTTAGGTGAATTAGTTTATAGGCAAAATCAATGATGACAAAAATCCTAAAGGGTCTATGCAAAAAATGCTAAAGAGTACTTTTAAAAGGTCTGAAGGGCAATTTAAAAATGGTTCAAAGGTAACTTTGAAAATATCCTAAGGACACTTTAAAAAGGTTCTAAGGGAACTTTCAAATTTTGAAGGGAACTTTCAAAAGGTTTGAAGGGCACTCATCATCAGGGAAAAGGCTTGAGACAAAAGTCCTAAATTGTAATTCTAGAGGGTGAAGGGCCATTTCAAAAACATGAAAGGGTAATCACATAGGGAAATGGGACATTTAAAAATATATGAAAGGTAATTATGTAGGTAAATTATCCTTGCCAAAACTTTTTAAGGGTAAGTTGCACAAATCATGAGCCGTATGTGCCTTTGGGGTCATTGTTTTGGCAAAATTTCATTGGAAACATTGTTCCAGGGAATTGTTTTAGGATTTTTACATAGGAAAAAAATGTTCGATGACAAAAGTCTAAAGGGTATTTTTGAAAGGTAAAAGTTCCTAGGATAAAATGTTGAAGGGCATTTTGGGTACTTCCAAAATTTTTGAAGGATACTTTCAAAAATCTTGAAGAGTACTTTCGTTAAAATTATTGTGAGGAAAATATATCAAGAAATTTATTTCAAGAAAGTTGTTATAGACAAAATGTCTGAAGGAATTATAAAATTAATTAATTCTTAAAGGAATTATTGATCAAAATATCCAAAAAAACCTTGAAAAAAATAAGTCCAAAATATAAAACCCAACAGTTGGAAATATAACAAAAGGACTTTGTGTTTAGATTAAGATTAAACCACGTGAATAATATAAAGGATGAAAGGGGGTCTCAGACATAAATGGGACCAATCATGGATGATTATAATAAGGTTTTTTCATGTTAATAAATGTTACTAAGCCTTAGCAAAAAACAAATATGATATATTTATGTTTGGTTCCATGTAAAATCTAAATAAAGGCTCCCACCAATTTTGAATTTGTGCCTAGGTAAAATTAGTTGAAGTACTCTGGTTTAATTCAATTTATTTACTCTAAATTTGTAGATATGCTTATGCTATCTTATTATAGGGGTGAAATTTAAAATTAAGTTTTGGTTCTTATTTTCTATTTGATGTGTCCCTTCATATCCTAGATTGTTGCATCTAAGGCATCCAGTAGTGCCTTCTATGTAAAGGAAAATTATACTCCTTTTGTGAAGGATAAATCCACTCTCATCCCTATTTGATATGTATCTCATAGGAGATACCTTGAAGTGTAAATCCATTATTTTTACACAAGTCATTTAGAATATTTGTTCACATAAAATGTCTAATACAAAAACTTTAAACAAAAAAGTTTAAAGACCCAAAGTCCAAAATAATAATTCCAAAGACCAAAATCCATTAGATAAAATATTTGAACAAAAACCCAAAGACCAAAATCTAATAATAGGGCTAGAGTGCCCAAAAACTTGGCTCAAGCTTGTAAATTATCTGAGGTAGCTATTACATGCACACAAAAAACTACACCAATGAAAACACTAGTACACATCTAGAAATATGAATCAACTTGAACTCAACTATTTTAATCAACACGTTTACCAATCTTTCAATAGTTTTTGCACATCTAAAAGTTATCATATCAATCAAAACAATCAAGAATCTATTCATAGCTACTACACACTAAAGATTATTGAAACACACACCCATCGAAATAATAACTAATTTCTCAAAAATTGGAAATAAATACTCAAACACTTTATTGATGATCAAAATTGATGCTTCTCTTATTTTCAAAAATATCTAACAAAAATCTAAGTTGGGTTACAGCTTTATATATATATATATATATATATATATATATATATATATATATACACACACATATATACATATATACATATATACATATATATATATATACATACATACATATATATACATACATACATATATATACATATATATATATATATATATATATACATGTATATATATATGTATATATACATACATACATACACACACACACACACACACACACACACACACACACACACACACACACACACACACACACACACACACACACACACATATATATATATATATATATGTATATATGCATACATATATATATATATATATATATATATGTATGTATGTGTGTGTGTGTGTGTGTGTGTGTGTGTGTGTGTGTGTGTGTGTGTGTGTGTGTGTGTGTGTGTGTGTGTGTGTGTGTGTGTGTGTGTGTGTGTGTATAAAATTGGGGAATGGGTTCTCATCCTCCAAGTTCATGCAAAGTTATTACATGAAGATATATATATATGTATATATGCATACATATATATATATATATATGTATGCATATATACATATATATATATATGTGTGTGTGTGTGTGTGTGTGTGTGTGTGTGTGTGTGTGTGTGTGTGTGTGTGTGTGTGTGTGTGTGTGTGTGTATAAAATTGGGGAATGGGTTCTCATCCTCCAAGTTCATGCAAAGTTATTACATGAAGTAGTTAGAACGTGTAGTTCTAAATGTGGTCTAAAAATGTATAAGAGATAACCTATAGCTATCAATTAAATATATTAACTTTTCAAAATTATGCAACATGTGCATGTGTAAAAAATATAAATTCAATTTTATCATAGAAAGGCTCAAACTATAAATATATCTACCATTACAAAATTTTAAATGCACAAAATATTAGCTTTAAGGCTACATCATATGAACCACTACATGTACTTTAGTTAGCATAGAAGGTGTGTATGTAGAAGCCTTGCCATATTTTTTTCTTATTATCCTTATTATCTTGACATACTTTATGTGTTTTGGCATGCTACTTTTCAATAATATTCAAATCCAGCACTGGTGGTCGATGAATCCTACTAGCCTAGGTGAGGAGTCTTGCATGTTCTCTCTTGGTCAACTAAAATCTATTATTGAATATCTAAAATTTAGTGACATTTTTTCTTGAAGAACATAACTCTACCTCTATCTTCTCCAATTTTAAGTCTTACAGACTTAATTTGAAGTTATATGTCACTTCTTTTATAAGATAATCAAAATTGATCTTGTTGATTATATTTCTTGTGGGTATTTTACCTTGGATAACTTCAAAACATGAAATATTTTGATAAGTTATACCTCATGACCTTGGTACTTAAAGATCAAGGACCTAATTGACTACAACCATTCATTGACCTCCTACTACCTTATGATTACAAAATTTAAGGCATTAAATGCCTCCAATGTCGTCATTAAATCTAGATGACTATATAACTTACTGTTTGTGTATGCTACAAGCAGGCACTATCCTATATTAAATTATTTTACAACTAATTGGTGTTATTCACATGGGGTGAATTTATACCTTCATAAACTCCATTACTTCCAATCAATTATATCATCTATAGTCTTCTTCTTGGACTTCTATTTTTATACCCATAAGAATATGAACTATTTTTGCCTACTCCTTTAATTACTCAACTTGGGCCTCTAGATCTTGTCGAGCCATCTATGTGCCCTCATGGATAGAAACAATGGCATCTTTATGATCTTGGGCAATTTCTTCTTGATTTTTAATGTACAAGAGCTCTCTTTGTTATTTTTCTTGCTCTTAGTAAGGGAGAACACTTATGTCTTTCTTCAAAGTTTATTTTAATCTTTTATCATCCTCCACCTTCATTTTTCTCATCCTTTGTATACTGTCAGATGGTGGATCAAATAGAATGGAAATAAAGGGAAGCTCAATGATCTTGAAGATAGGAATTTGAGATGCCTTGCTTCTTAAATCCATTTCCCATGGAGGGATGTCTAATTATGATACATTAAAAATTATAACCACAACCTCTGCCTCAGTCTCCTCTTGTTCTAGTTGTTTCTTCTAGGCCTTAACAAGGATGTCAGGTAGGGAAGGCTAGCTGATTTTGGACCATTCCACTCCTCCTTGAGGGAGTGGATGTAGTGTAATTAATTATGGCTTGGCCTTCCTTACCCTAATATAACTTGTCAAGGTGGCATCTTGGGATGAGGTGGTGGAAGGGATGGGAAAAGAAATATATGTGGATTGGACATGGAGTTGAAATGTGACTAATACATCTTGTACCTTCCTAGACACCTTTTTTTAGGCTCTAATAGTAGAAGTGTTAGTAAGGATTTAGGGTAATCGCATGGTTAGTGGGATAGGGATCATAATGGAAGTAGAGAGTGGATCAATTTTAGTGGTAGTAATGAAGGTGGAAGTAAGTATTTTTACCCTAGTTGATCTCAACATAGAATTAATTAAAACATGGCCAAAAATAGGTATAGAAGATAAAGGAAAACTTACAAAAGGCTGAGTGTCTAGAGTAGTGAGTGTTATGGGTCATTTTTGGAGGCTCATGGCTTTAACTACTTCCAAATCTACTTCCTCATCAAAATCATCCTTATTGTCCTTGATTATCACCCTTTCTTCTTATTGCAATTTCGTAGGCAATCCTCGCTATCTTTATAGTGTAGGACTACCTATAGGAGTCCTTGGCTTCCTCGTATAAAATAGTGGGGTTTTTAGTCATGTGGAGGGGCCTTGTGATGTTGAAATTGCTACTTATGATGTTATTATCCCAATAGATGAATCAATATGTACATGGGTCATAATAATAGATATTTGAATGGTGCTCATAGCTAATTATTCTTTTGTTTTCTCTTCATCATCAAAATCAAAATTGATGGGATCCCCTACTTGTGATCCCCTACTCATTCTTGGTTCAACCAACCTAGGATCTCTCTTCATGGCTTTCATATTTAGTGTTAAATGGAGGCCATGGGAGGAAGAATCTACTTAGTATTTGGATTTTTCCTTAGACTATCCTCTATAGAAGTTAGAATGATTTGATTACTTATATAGATCCTTCCTACTATCTAATTCTCTAGTAGTAACTATGAGGTCATCTTGGATCATTCACAAATGATCTTCCTTTAGTCTAATGACCCTAGATATCTGAAAAACATCCTCATCATTATTTTAATTAAGAAAAAAATAATCATATGGATAGTGAACATGGATTTAAATGATGTTGGATCAATGTATGTGCCTTGAATCCTCTAATATGGATCCCAATATTTGTGTGAAAGCACAATAAAAGGATAACTCTTGCACTTTACACATGATATAAACCATTCTGCCAATTGTTACAAAGTGGCCAAAATACAAGGCTTTCTTTTACTTTGATAGGTCCTCTTCAATACTCCACCATAGATAAAAGTTGATTTCCTATTCATCTATCTTGTTTAGTACAAACTTTGGAAGACATAAAGGATTAACTTTGTTCCCCCAAATCATGACTACTATGAAAGTTGGGTAGAGGAAATAATCCCCTTTTCCTGACAGGTTATTTATAATATTTATCTTGATTCTGGGCATGGGCAAGTCTTGAATGGATTTCCAAACTTATGGATAGACATATTTAGATTTCTTAACCATATTCCTTATATAGGCATATATATTTATAGACTAATAATGGTCACATATTTTATTCTTCTCATAATCTATGGCTAGAGTAAAAAATTATCTAGGGTCTCTATAACAAGTTCCCATGACTATATCAAGTAAATAGGACACCATATAAAAACTTCCCAAAGGTGTGGGATGATTTTCCTTGTTGATGATCTATTCTCTAAGGTGGAATTTATTTATCTCACTTAGGGCATACATAACATCATGGGTGAGCATCATATGAAATAATGGCATGAAGTCTAAATTGACAAAATCGATACTTGGCATACCATAAAGTTGATTTAGGAGTGCCATGATAATGTGTATTCCCATTATAAATTTATCAATAGGAACCATTCCATTTTTTTTCCTCCCCTTATATGTAATGGTTTTGTCTAGAAGTAGCCACAAAGAGAGTGCCATCTCAATTGAGCTTTCTATGCTGAAGTGTACTAGTGTATGTTTGTTGAAATAAGCATTAGGTATGCATAAATATAAATACCTTTGGAATTTGGGTCCTGAGATACATGCAAAAACTATGTTATTTTTGGAGTGATGAAGGAAAGCATCCTATGAAATCCTTCATGAGAAAAACAAATCCCATATAAGGTTGATGCACAACATCACCTCTAGTTATTGGAAACAAAATGTAACCTTTGAAATTTAAAAGCTAGTATTTACTTGAAAAATTATCTATCTATGATTGTCATATCATCTCCTAATGAAATTACATCCACCAAATTAATGACATCCCATAATTTTGAATAGTTCTTGTACCTATCCATAAAATATGGTGGCATTAAACATTATGTCTATGAACTTTGTATAATCTTTAATTAAATAAGGGGAAGGTGGATTTACCCCTCTAAATTTCCTATATGAATACCCCATTGTAATATATATGCCATATGTTCCATGTAGTGTTCCTCTATGTGCTATGTATGTTGTGCAATCAATTCAGCTCTAGCGTGGTCAATATTTTACTCACAATTCTCTTTGTAGATGCTAACTAGGGATCTTTGATGCATAGGATGGTAGGAGACTTAAAATTCATGTTTTCTTGAAAGTAATAACATTTTTTATAAAATAATATCCCACAAACAAAATTCCTAAGACAGACAAATTTCTTTCAGGGAAAGTGGCCAAAATAAAAACCCTAACAAAATAGTTTCTAAGACAAATACCTAATAAATGTGATCATCATAGTTTTTTTTTTGAAATTGGGTTCCCATAAATTCTAAAGGTGACACACATTCTTGAGAAGTATCACATAAGATATTTTTATGATACTTATGGGGAATCATGCAATATGGAGTGTCTCGACATCAATTACAAGGGGAATGGGGTAAAAAATTGTCTATCAGTAGATAGTTTAAAGTTAAGGAGGGCCAAGGTGTGGACACCTAGAATGTAACAACAAAAAATTGTGCCAAAAACACTTTTTCTAGGAAAAAACAGCAAATAAATTAGAAATAAACAACAAAAAAAGGGAAACATGCAAACAAAAGGGAAACTAACTAACTATGTATCCCCAACAATATACATTGGCATTATAGTTACTTCATGGCTACCTTGAAGGTATGTCCTAAGAGATAAATTTATGCATAAAGCAACCATTGAAGGTATTACAAGGCCCACCAAAGTATCTCATAAGAGGTATCTTGAAAGATAAATATAGTCATGTGTAGTTTCAAGGCATCTATTAGGATACCCATTGAAAATACTACAAACACATGTTTCAAAGTCTCTCTTATGAGATACCTTATACATTAAAAACATGCATTAGGGTCCACTCAATGGTACTAAAAATCCCTTCAAGGTATCTCCTTAGAGATACCTTGAAATAAAATTCCAATCATGTGCATGTTGAAGTAATGTTAGCAAATTTTCCTAGAAATTCTCTAGAACATGAAAATTATAGGTATAGCTTACATAATAGGAATAAAAAAAGAATCATAATAGTATTAATGAATTTACACAATCTTTGATTTTTTACACCATAGAAAATATACAGATAAAATGACATGGTGTTAGGAATTTTGTATCATAAACAACATAATATAAGATAGAAAAAGCTAAAATAAAATAGAGTAAATAATATGCACTATGCATAAGTAAAAGAATCTTAGGAAAACATTAACAAAGCTAATCTATTAATCTCTATCATAAATCAAAATCATATTACATCAAAAGCTTTATAGTATACAAAAAGAAAAGAGTAATGACATTCTTATATATATCACTTGGCTAACAAGGATGAAGACATCCAAATATCATATAGATGACCAAATTATACCCTATGTACATATTTTCATAAACTATACAGAGATGATTTTATGAGGCCCTACTCTACATCCAACACTTTCTCAAACTTAAAATATTGTTTCATCCTAAGAAAAAATATGAGGCCCTACTCTATATCCAACACTTTCTTGACCAACTAGGTTGTGGCTACCTAAACTGTGTCTTTCTATCCAACTTTCTCTTCTAAAAAATTTCTTGGAGCTTCTATGGTGGAAGGAATTTAGGTTCATCTATGATATTCATAATATCTAGGTTAACCTATGAGAGTTCATGCTTGATTTTTTCCAATTATTAAGTACTTCTCACATCATATTAAGCAAAATTCATAGTGGAATCTAAATGACCATCAAATTGTGCACATTTACTTCTTCTATGATGATAAGGAAGTCTTTGACATTTGATATCTTAAGTTAGATATTTGACATAATATCATCCAACCTATCTACAATATTTTGGGATTAAATTACCACAAATGTTTTGCACATTGTCTCATTCTACAAGACCTAGATCTTTTTTATCATGGTATCCTTGGCTTCTAAAAACTATTGAAATATGTTGTTTACTATTTCCTTAATATTAATTTGATTATTCAATACATCTTTAGCTTTATCCATCATTACAAACTCTAGTTTAGTAAAATCTAAGGATTTTTTAAGGTGCTAATTCCAATCAAGCATTCATTACATGATATTCTTATCCTAATGTATAACAGTATCCAAGACCTATACATATTCATCTAGAAGTTAGTAAGTTCCTTCCATCTTAGTGCAAATATCCTACCCTTATGTGGGCAGTTTATGTGCATTCACCCAATCCTTTGTTAGCTAAGTTTGTAAGATAGTGAATTTTTTATCCTTCGGCATTACTTGATCACCAAATACTTGCTCATATAGAGTAGAAAAAGAGACATTGATGATCTATCTAGCCCCAACAATATTATTTTGTGTTTTTTTCTCCTCATGTAGCTAAAAAATAATATGTTCCAAGTCCAAAGCCTTTGGTGCAATGGATTTTCAGAATAAATCTACTCCTTCAATTTCATTGGATAATAGCATATATGAAACATCCAAAGATGTCTTTATGGAAGTGGAAGCAAGCATGGTAGATCTCATTTGGATAGTGGTATTTGGGGATCCCTCCATTACATATACATCATATATTTCCATATAAGATTGTGAGTGATCTGAAGATTTAGATTCAATAATCATGACAAGTGTATCCTTGGAGACACTACTTATTATGGTTGGCTCTCTGAAAGATCCCAAATGTTTGAGTATGATGGTTAAAGGTCTCACCCAATGATGACTACATTTTTTTCACATCAGTGGTTTTGTGAGGTTCCATTCTTTTGGTAGATCTATAAACTATGTAGATGATGAACCAACTTTTCAATATTTTTGGAAAATTTATTCTATCAGTTCATGTTGATCTTCTTTTTGACCTATAGTATTTATAATAATAGAGGGAGAAGGTCATGTAATGTTGACCAAATGATCAATACTTACCTTATTCCACACTTGGAAAGTACACACTACTTTACATAAAAATAACTCCTTCTCCTCCTACTTATCATAGACCTTTTGATCGATGTCTTTGATCATGCATTGAAGAACTTCCTATTCATCAACCCAAAACATTGTGAGATCACACTCCCAATCTATCTTTGGCACATGTAAGTTATCCAACCAAGACTTGATTTGCCTTGATCTCTTTTTAGATAGTGGTGGTGAGACTCTCTACATAAGTCCCTTTTGTTTTCATTTTTCTTGACGTGGAGGAGCTATAGACTACTGGGGTGAGGCTTGTGGTTATGCAACTATATATGGTTGTTCTTATTCTTACTACAATTATTATGAAACTAGTGATCTTTACCTCCATAATTCATCTTATGCTTCAAAAACTATGATGAAAAGGGGTATTAGATTTGTATTTGGTATGGCTAACTCATGTACCTTGATTTGAATATAATTGTACAACTTGGTTACCAATGCATGTTACCCTAATTATTGTATGACATCTTGTGGAATTTGAAGGCATAACCTAATCAAAGCTAGAGCCTAAACCCACCATGTGTTAAATAACTCTAGTTTCTCATAATATTTCCCCATCTTAGTCCAAGTGATGCCTACAAGGGTAGTAGCAGGCCAAAATTCTATAGTAATATTAACTTGGCCTAGTAAGGACTTTTATTGGGTGAAGCATAACAACAAAACTAGAAATTTATATTGTTAATTTCACAAGATACTTGAAAGTACCTTTTTGATATTAGTGTTAATCTTAGATACAAGAAACTCAACCAAATTAAAGTTCTCATTTTTATACCATGTAATACATATTGTCAATTACTCCTTTTATTTCCTATTTATCTTGCTTCATTCTCTACAAAAACCTCTTTATAATACAATCTACTAAAATGTGAATCATAGTGTACTTAATGAATTCAATTTGGTTTTCTCTGCCTACCCTAGTGTCAAAATTCTCTTGAACATATGAAATAATTGGTGGTGTGGTGGACTTGTATGGAAATAAGGATTTTCCAAGATTTGAGAAGCTAATGGCTCTCATCATGGTCTATCCATTGATCTAAATAGTGATATATTTAGGAAAATAAATATCCCCTTAGTTGTATCTACTTAACAAGGTATGCATGACCTCATCCAATTACTTAAATCTAGGTAACTTGATTAGCCTCTTTATATCATAACCTCAAAGTGGATGTTGAAGTACAAGATCTCCTGCTTGTGTACCTAGTTGTGTTGATAGGGTAAATAGAGTAATTTAGGCTATTTACACAAATTCAAAGGGATTTGGGTCATTGAATTTCATTTATTGAATACATATCCCAATCCCCATTTCTACATTATCTACATCTATGAGTAGGATCAACAACTTGCTCATATCCATGACTAAACCTATAATCTACGTTATTTGATTGCTTTGTTCTACCAAAATATAAGTCTCATTTTTTTTTGCACGAGAGTATATCAAGAGAAAATAGTAAAATACTCTTATTTACAAAATTCTATAATTTTTTTCTTTGTTCTTCCCCTTTATTTTATGACTTTCAACATCCAATTTGCTCTTGCCAACCTCTTTAAATGCACTAACTACCTATGCATGAGCACTCTTCTTCATCTTTAATATTTTAGCTTTGATGGTGAACTTTTTTATCTCACAAATATTTAAATTAACCCATATCATGTGTTGTAATCTGTGTCATTGATCCAAACTCAATTTGCCTTAAATAAGATGAAATATTTCAAAATGTCATGTTATTAATGGTCTTACATGACTATTAGCAGTCCTTCTACCATACATGTCTTGTCATCACCACTTTCCTAGACATTGATTTTAAAAATGTCACAAAAAAAGTCTTGATAGGTAGGGGTTAGCATCAAATTTAACTTATACGAATCCCCATGGTCAAATAATTGTATGTATCTTATTAGGAGAGAATAAAGAATGTAACCACAAACTTGAAACTAGCACTTGGGTTCATCATGAACTCATGGTGACTGATTATATAGGTGAGTGTGGCTATAAACATGAAATCTCAGTCCCATCCTTTAAAAACATGTGTCATCATATCACTCCTTAGGAAAGAAGAGAGTTCTTCTTTAAATAAAAGGCATGTCATTGGCTAAGGGAAGCAGGCCCCATTTTTAATAAGAATTCTAGAGGTATTTTAGAGGGATACATGTGTCACCATAATGCTTCTTAAACATCACTAATATTTCCTACATTAAGTTCAATCTATCATTCTCTAGGTAAACAAGATAAAGACACTTGGCATAATCATAGAGAGTCACTTGCCCAGTGAACTTGAAATATTTTTTGAGTGTTGAAATGTCATAGGTTTATAATTGCATGCCACATCATCTTGGCTATTAAAAATTAAAGCATTAAGCTCAATGTCACAAGTATGACTAAATGTATTACAAGGCCCTTCAAGTTATCACCTAGTACTACCTTCAAACCATCAAGGGTACCCATATACATGTTTGAAAGGTATCTCCTAAGGGATACCTTCAAACTTTTATGCCCACAATAGATGTTAAAATAACATACAAATTCTCAAAATATAAGAAGATAATCCTTTTCCATAATTTTGATAAAAATCCCAATTGCTCAATATCATTTTGTATTGTAATAAAATACTTGGTTGAATAATGACTTATTTATCTTTTTTTCTCTATCCATCTATTATGCTCTGATGCATGTTTGAAATGTATCTCCTAGGAGATACCTTCAAAGTAGGATGAAATCCTAATTAGTTATCTTGTGCTCTGATGCATAATTAGTGAGATTTCAACAATGTTTGTGGATAAATGATGCACCAAAAAATATTTTTAGTTAGGATTGTCATTTGAGATTCTAAAATATACAAAGATAAAGTTTCTTGACTCCACCATAATAAATAGGAGGCAACATGTCTTGGATTCCCTTTCTACTAGTTTGTTTAAGAAAATTAAAAACAAAACTAGCATTGACTTTCAAGGTACAGAGATTTGTTTAGAATCTGGGATTAAAATATATCGATTAAAGAGAAGTAGCTTTTTTGACATTCAAAATTGTCACAAAAATGGGGAACAAAATGCATTCCATGTAGGGATATTTTGACAAAATCCACATAAGAAGACAATAACAACTAAATATTTGTTGGACCAATTAGTGGATGATTTTGCAAAATGTTTTTCCATGACTAACATGCTAGGTAGATATAGATGACTCACAAGAAAATGTTTGACATCTTTCAACATCTTTCACTTAATAATTTATGAGGTGCCACATCAATACAAAATTAGTAGATATGGAATATGAGTGAATATCCCAGCCAAAATTCAATAACATGTGGATAAATAATTTCATGATGTAACTATTGCCACATCTGATGACTTTGATAGGTGAAAAAGATGCATCTTATTGACTCTATAGAAATGCTTTGTGTCACTCTCTAGAGATCAGGAATAGTGTATCAATCAAGAATTATGTAAGACAAATGTATTACACACATAAATGACTATCAAAGCAATACCTTGAATAATTACTCAGTGCCATTTGTGACAAGGTGGAATGTCAAAAAAAATCGTGTTGAAGATAGTGACAAAAACTTAAGTAGTTATTGATAGAATATTAGAGTTATCAATGGTAAGGATTATAACACATGGTCATGGTGCAGGAAGATATGACCATTTTTTTTACCATACATTCTTGGAGGGTATACCTTTACTATCATATAATTAAACAAGTGCTTTAGGTATATGAAAATAATAATGCTAGATACTTATGGATCTTTACTATATAAACCTAGAACTTTAAAATATACATTGTATGATGCATTTTATCTAACAACTACTACCCTAAATGCAAGAAATAGAGAGAAGAAGCACAATCAATTTGTGCATTCAATAAACTTCCTTCCAAGCTATACCTTCAACTAGACAACTATTATAGGGATAATAAGAATAGGTGCTTCCATCCATAATTATGTTTTAAAAATGTTGAACATTATATGGAACTAATGTTACATTTACAAATTCACAAAATCATGTTTTTTTGTGTAGTATGTGTTGAAACATATATCTCTTCTTATATACAAAGGTGTTTTCCTTGATGTTGAGGTTGAATTTCTCCCTATAGGACATAGCCATGATGACATCGATGACACATTTGGAAACCTGTTTGAATGCATAAATAGGAAAGATGTATGGAGTGTGGTAGAGATCATGGATGATTATAGGATGTTTTAAAATACAAGAAACTTCATGACATATTTGATTGAAGAGGTAGTGGATTTCAAAGAGTATGTTAATAGTTACCATAAAGGGAAGAAATGAAATAGTAGGCTTGACAAAAGGTCAACACTTTCATCTATGCATGGAGAAAGTTCAACCCATTATGCATTGTAAAATCTCTATAAGAGATAGAAATTGGTCCCCTCTAATTACATTATGAGAAACAAAATAAAATGGTGACCCAAATGTTCTAGAAGGTAATCTAATAGAAATGTATTTCAAGGACTTGAAAAATAGAGAAATGTCTAAAGATTTAATTTTTGTAAAAGAATCAGATAGAAGTAGAAAAAAGAGTGAAAAAGAAATTAAATATAGCTTGAATAAGTATGTACAAAAATTTAATGAATTTGGTTTGACCAAAAATAGTAAGTGGAAAGATCCAACATATTACTTCCAAAACATACATGACATAATGAAAGAAGACATGTTCCCTTCTGGAATTGAGTGTACAAGAGATTTTTTGCCTAGAACTTGCCATTACATACCCTAGCATAGATATCTACACAAAATGGCTTGTGATAGTACCCTTGATTTTGGAATGGTATCTATAGATACATATATTGGTCCAAGAAAAAAGGGAATAAAAATTGCATTTGATATAACTCAAGATGTGTAAATCAAAGATATGTTATTTGTTAGACCTGGTGATTCTACAAGAGTGGACTATAATGTATGGTTTTCTAGAGCTAAAAGTAATATTGAGATACTAAAAAAAATGGGGATATAGAATGAAGGTTCAATGTAGCTTAGCTCATTATAGTTCATACAGGGAAAAAATATGTAGAAGAAGCAAAAAAAATTTAGGTTGCTTAGAAAAAAAGTGGAAGCCAAACCCAACTGACACATGTTTACCATCCATACTCATAGATAGTATCATATACACATGGAAACTAAATAAAAATTGGAGACATCATACACTTATTCTCATTTATTTTTTGAAAGGAATTATAACAAACCATTTAAATGCATCATCCCACTAGGCACTAACAAAAATAGTGATAAAAGGATTGGGAAATTTGAAATGGCATCTCCTTAATTTGGGAATGAAAAATATGAATGTTTTTTTTTTCAAAATTAAATACATTTTTTGAGAATGTATGATGTTTTATTTTTTATTTATTTATATTTATATCTAATGTCACTTTGCATTTTGGGTCTTGGAAAATACACTTCAACATTTGAATTTTATATTTTATACTATGATAATTCAGTATTTTAGTTTCTATGTATCTATTTAATATCATTTGACTATTGGAATGTTCACTTTGCAATTTTGCATCCCTCAAAATGGGCTTCAACAAATTGAATTTATAATTTGAACATCTAATAATTTATACATTGGATTTTGTGTTTTGTAAAATACACTTCATTATTCCTGTATATGCGAAAATGTCTTCAGGGTTTATGCCTAGGAATGTCCCACTTGCACGTCAATATTTGTTCTTTAGAATTTACATATCAATAAATTTTATTTACTTTTTTAGTTTATTAAATTACACTTCATACAAGCACCCAAGATTTTGCCACGTGTGACAATCTTAATGACTTGACTCTACAGAAGGATGACCAATCTAAATAAAAGTATCAAATAATGTGAGTACCTAAGATTGCAACATGCATCACCATATTGGTAAATCAATGATTTGGGAGATTATATCAATAATAGAACACCATGAACAACATGTGGCATGTAAACACATATGAGATAAAATTTGATGATCATGAGGACATCACTCAAATTAGATTAAATAGATAGATCATGATCCAATCAAATGATAACATGTGGCATCCTAATCAACCAGGTGTTTTAAATAACAGATCACCTAAGAACCTGATTGATGTATAAACTTTTTTCCTCAATAAACTACCATGTCTTGTTATCTATAAATGCATGGTCTATTAACTAGTTTGAATGCCTGCATAATTTGGAATTATTACAAATATATAAAATAGATATAATTTATTTATAATAAGTCTAATTAATTCTTTATGAAGTCTAATTTATTTATGATATTTTTCAACTAATAATTATTTATGATCACATTAAATAATTTGTACTTATCACAAATATATTAGATAGATTTGATTTATTTTTAATAAGTCCAACTTAATCTTGATATAGTCCAATTTAATATTGATAAAGTCCAATTTAGTTTTGATAGTTGTCTAAAATTTAGACTATTGATAAGTCCAAATTATATGAAATAGTCCTTCTTATGTAATCATCTACATCAACTACATTTACAAAGATTGACTCATTGGCATTCTTATTTTCTTCAGGCTTCTTTTTAGCTTTCTTCACATTAGTAGTGCTTTTGTTTATCTTTGTATCCTTAGAGGCATTCATGCAAGATTTTTCATTCTTTGTTCCTGATTCTCCATTTTCTTTGAATTTGTCATATAAGTTTACAAATATACTAGTTATGGGACTTTTCCATTTTTCAAACCCAACACTAGTTCTTTATTTTTATGGCTTTTGAGAGTTGATTAACTCATCAAGAATTCCTAAACCTCCTATCAGCTTCAAACTTTTTTTAATTTGTTCTTTAGCTTTTTCAAATTCTTTTCTCAAATCCACTGTATTTGCTTCTAACATCATGAATTCATTAGATTTAGTTTGTAGTTCAAGTTTGACTACATCTTCTATTCTTTTGGCCTCTTCAACTTGTGTCTTTAGGCCAACCACCATCTGATCATATTTTTCAAGACTTTTGGACAATTTTTCAATCTCCTTTTGTTGAAGCTTCTTCTATTTTGATTTCTCCTTTCTCATCTCATTAATTTCATCTAGAGCATAGATGAGTTCACACTCTAGATCCACTTCTCCTTCTTCTTCTTCTTCATTTGAGTCTTTAACTTATTCTTGATACATAGCAGTTGATCCTAATGTCATGAATAGGACTTCCTTTTCCTCATCCTCAAAGGCACAATCATGGTCATCATCTAGACTATCACAATCATCTAATGAATCAATATCTTCTTTTGTGTATAAGCCTTTCTTGTTTTTGAATAAGTTATTCTTCTTGGAATAGTGGGGTTTCATCTTTTTACTATCCTCTTCTTGCTCAGAGTTATCATTTTTTTATAAGGTCATTTATCATAAAAATGTCCTACCTTACCATAGTTAAATCATTTAAAGGGTAGCTTACCTTTTTACTTTCTAGATCCTCTTCTTAATTTTTTGATAAAGTTGGCTTCTTATTCATTAGTTTCCTCAGATCTAGATGTAGGAACTTCATATTTTACTTGTTTGCCTTCTTTGAATGCATCTTCTCTCTTGAAATTATATGATTGTACCATTCTCATCTCATAGGCTATGAAGGTTCCATGCAACTCATCTATAGTGAGCTTATCTAGATGTTTTGCTTCCTCTATTATAGATATTTTTGATTCATACCTTGATGATAGAGATATTAGGACCTTTTTGATAATGGTTGAATCTTTCATTTATTCTCCAAGGCATATGAATACATTGAATATTTAATCTTCTCTAAGGAGGTATTCTAAAATTTTCTCTTATTCATTCATTTTAAGACTTTCAAACTTGCCTTTCTATGTTTATAGCTTAGCTTGCTTTACCTTATCATCACCTTCATATATGCTCTTAAAATTGTTCTATATACCTTGTGTATTTTGGCAATGTATTACTTTAACAAACTCTGAGTTACACAATCCACAAAGGATAACATTCTTTGCCTTGGTATTTCTCTCATATGCCTTCCTTGTAGCCTAATCAGTAAGAGTTGTATTAGGGGTTGTATATCCATTTACAATAAACATCCATACATCAAACCCTAATTAAGATAAATATGCTTCCATTATAATGATCCAAAATTCATATTTTGATCCATCAAAGAGAGGTGATTTGTTTGAGGAAGAGCCTTCTTGACTAGCCATTTGTGTTCATTTTCTACGATCTACCTAAATTGATTTAGCTTCTTCTAAGGAACTAGGGATCTGATACCAATTTTTGGAACACAACTATCTATTAAGATATGGGTGAATTAGTATATTGATTTAAAATTAATCTTTCAATCCTTCAATAATGTAATTTAGAAAGGATATGTAGAGATCACACACACACAAATATGCATAACACTATATGTACATGGAATACCTAATATGGGAAAAACCATAGTGATAAATAGCTACTAGAATCTACTATTCTAATCTAGCCTCACACTTAAAACCTCACTAGTTAAAACATTTAAGGGTATCAACCCTAAGGAGACACCAATCCCCTAATTTAAGATCACCTACTCTAAGGAAGTACCAACTCCCTAACTGAGTACCAACTTAGCTCTTCTGATGGCACCTACTAATTAGATATATATTATGGAGATATAACTCTAGATTAATATATTGATTCATGAATGAATCCAATTATAATTCTCTATTATATGTCTATTCTATAACTTCTCATATTTTGCACAACTCTCTCTTCTCTTTCACTTTGTCCCTCTGGTTTTGTGTCTCTATATTTCTCTATTAGACATTATTCAACAACACCATCAACATTCATTATATCCTACATGAAATATATATATATATATATATATATATATACATACATACATACATACATACATATATATATATATACATACATATATATATAGGTCTCGCTTCTTATTTATGTTCACACTTTGTCTATAACACATCATGTTCCATTCTTGGACTTAGTTAAATTGATAGGTTTCCCATTTCTTGAATTCATGCACCACCACCATAATTATCTATCTTTTTCTATATTTATCAAATATTAGGCTCAAGCTTTGATACACATGCCATTTTACACAACTTTGATTGATCATAATTATCTATATCATTTTCTATGTTGTATAATATATCTTTCCTATATGTTCCATCACTTGACCATTGAGATGAACATATATTTAAATACTAACCCTTGATCTAATGTTTTGTACCATGATCCAATGATTCTCATTCAAATGTCTCAACTTTAGAATTCAATTATTAGATTAAGCTCTAACAAACTCATGTACTATTATATTTTTTTGATCTTTCAAAAAAATTTAACACTTAATTTTAGGCATTCATTGATCGAACTCGAATAGGGTCATTCACTTTATTAGATCTTTGTGAGATTTCAATCTTTAGAATTTCAATATATAAAACACTTTCATTGATATTTTGATCTGAGTTCTCACATGCTTCCATTATAATGATCCAAAATTCATATTTTGATCCATCAAAGAGAGGTGATTTGTTTGAGGAAGAGCCTTCTTTACTAGCCATTTGTGTTCATTGTCTAAGATCTACCTAAGTTGATATAGCTTCTTCTAAGGAACTAGGGATCTGATACCAATTTTTGGAACACAACTATCTACTAAGATAGGGGTGAATTAGTATATTTATTTAAAATTATTCTTTTAATCCTTAATAATGTAATTTATAAAGGATATGTAGAGATCACACACACAAAGATATGCATAACACTATATGTACATGGAAAACCCAATATGGGAAAAACCATAGTGAGAAATAGCTACTAAAATCTACTATTCTAATCTAGCCTCACAATTAAAACCTCACTAGTGACAAAATTTAAGGGTATAAACCCTAAGGAGACACCAATCCCCTAATTTAGGATCACCTACTCTAAGGAAGTACTAACTCCCTAACTGAGTACCAACTCAGCTCTTCTGATGGCACCTACTAATTAGATCTATATTATGGAGATATAACTCTAGACTAAAATATTGATTCATAAATGAATCCAATTATAATTCTCTATTATCGGTTTATTTCTATAACTTCTCATATTTTTCACATCCCTCTCTTTTCTTTCACTTTGTCCCTCTAGTTTTGTGTCTCTATATTTCTCTATTAGACATTATTCAACAACACCATCAACATTTATTATATCTTAGATGAAATATATATATATATATATATATAGGTCTCACTTCTTATTTATGTTCACACTTTGTCTATAACGCATCATGTTCCATTCTTGGACTTAGTTAAATTGATAGGTTTCTTATTTCTTTAATTCATGCACCATGACCATAATTATCTATCTTTTCCTATATTTATCAAATATTAGGCTCAAGCTTTGATACACATGCCATTTTACACAACTTTGATTGATCACAATAATCTATATCATTTTCTATGTTGTATAATATATCTTTCCTATATGTTTGATCACTTGACCATTGAGATGAACATATCTTTAAATACTAACCCTTGATCTTAAGTTTTGCACCATGATCCAATGATTCTCATTCAAATGTCTCAGCTTTAAAATGCAATTATTAGATTAGGCTCTAACAGACTCATGTACTCTATTATATATTTTTGATCTTACAAAATATAACACTTCATTAAAGGCATCCATTGATTAGACTCAAATAGAGTCATTCACTCCATTAGATCTTTGTGAGATTTCAAACTTTAGAATTTTAATATACAAAACACTTTCATTGATATTTTGATCCAAGTTCTCACATGCTATTAGATCTTCAAAAGAAGCACAAACTTTACCTCTATTTATAATTAAACATCAAGCACTTTAACCTCTTTGAATCCTTATGCTTTATTGATCTTCATTACATGATCATACACTTACTATTATATCCTTTGATAGACTAATCTCACTTCTTATTTATGTTCACACTTTGTCTATAAAACATCATGTTCCATTCTTGGACTTAGTTAAATTGATAGGTTTCCCATTTCTTGAATTCATGCACCACCACCATAATTATCTATATTTTTATATATTTATCAAATATTAGGCTCAAGCTTTGATACACATGCCAAATTACACAACTTTGATTGATCAACATATATAAAGAAGTGAGACCTATATATATATATATATATATATATATATATATATATATATATAAGTCTCACTTCTTATTTATGTTCACACTTTGTCTATAACACATCATGTTCCATTCTTGGACTTAGTTAAATTGATAGGTTTCCCATTTCTTGAATTCATGCACCACCACCATAATTATCTATCTTTTTCTATATTTATCAAATATTAGGCTCAAGCTTTGATACACATGCCATTTTACACAACTTCGATTGATCACAATAATCTATATCATTTTCTATGTTGTATAATATATCTTTCCTATATGTTCCATCACTTGACCATTGAGATGAACATATCTTTAAATACTAACCCTTGATCTTAAGTTTTGCACCATGATCCAATGATTCTCATTCAAATATCTCAACTTTAAAATGCAATTATTATATTAAGCTCTAATAGACTCATGTAATCTATTATACCTTTTTGATCTTTCAAAATTTAACACTTCATTAAAGGCATCCATTGATCAAACTCAAATAGGGTCATTCACTCCATTAGATCTTTGTGAGATTTCAAACTTTAGAATTTCAATATATAAAACACTTTCATTGATATTTGGATCTAAGTTCTCACATGATATTAGATCTTCAAAAGAATCACAAACTTTACCTCTATCTATCATTAAACATCAAGCACTTTAACCTCTTTGAATCCTTATGCTCTATTGATCTTCATTACATGATCATACACTTACTGTTATATCCTTTGATAGACTAATATGCTTATTAGTTCTCTATCTGATAAGCTCTCATTTATTTGATATTTAGCACCCTCACGTGCTTTTTGCACATTGTTATTAGTACCTATGTTTGTGGTACTTGGCACTCTTGCATGCCTTCTATACATTATCAGTCCCTATGCTTATGATACTTGGCACTAGCACATGCCTTACGAGAACTTTACTATCAATCCATGCACTTTTCATACTTAGCACTCACATGTTCCTTCTACACATTGTTAATCCTTGTACTTGTGACACTTGGCACTATCACATTCACTCTCAGGTACCTTTAGCATATTAACTTTGATGAGCATAATTTGATCTTCATCATATGATTTAGTTCTAGTCATTGATTAAGCTCAAACAAGTCTTAAGTTGAGGACTTAGGAAATATTAAAGTCTTTGATCACTACTCCAAGATATTAATTTATATGTCAAAGGAGTTAGTTTCACAATGATGAGGAAGGCTTAAGTTATAACTTAAGAAACTAGTTCCCACCTATATCAAGTCAACATGAAAATATAAAATGCCTATGAATGTCATGACTAAAAATATTAAGGTTTTATTTAAAAACCCTAATAATGTCTGAGAGCTAAAATAAATCTTTTTTGGGCTTATTTCTCTTCATATGAACCTATGGACCATATATATGAGATGCTCTTGAAAAACCCATAACACATCTTCTATAAATTTCTCTACAAATTTTCAAAAAAGGTCTCTATAAAAGCATGCCAAAATTATATGGCAATATTGTAACTTATACTATGCAATTGTAAAACATGTTCTTCTCTCCATCAAATGTGTCTAGTCCTATGACATCTATGACATAAATAATGCCAATAATCTCCTTTTTGGCATCAAATTAAATCATACTTCCAACATTAAAATGGAATTTCCTAATAGAACATCTAATCCTCCTAGCACATTAATCCATGGTTGCTTTACAAATTTATACAATCCTTGATTCTAATCTTCCTTGGTATCTTAACATTTAAAGGTACCTCCATGATAACATCTTACCATATAACCTTAATGACCATCAACACAAAGAATTCATCCACCATACCTCCCATTACATAATCCTTGATAGCATGCTCTATCATAGAGGTAATGATGGGACTTTATTATGATGTCTAGCCTTAGAAGAGGCCCGCCTCTCTTATGATCAAGGAGGTCCATGATGGTAACTATGGTGTCACATTAGTAGAATGGCCTTGTACACTAAATTTATCTAGATTGGATATTATTATCCTACCATGGAACAAGACTCCTACCATTATGTGCATGAATGTGTAGCTTTCCAAAATAATGGGAATATTATTCATGCACCTGCACAAGAATCACATATCATAATAAATCCATGACAATTCTCTATATGGGGACTTGATTTGATTAAAAATATAAACCCTACATATTTATATAATCACAATTTTATAATTACAACAATGGAGTATTTCACTAAATGGATAAAGATAATGTTGCTTACCTATACTACAAGCTTCCAAATTTTTAAATTCATCCTCAATTAGATTTTTTCCATTTTGGCATCCCTACCAACATCATCTTTGATAAAGGTAAGTCATTCAAAAATTAATAAGCTAAGGCCTTATTCCAATGGTATCACATCAAGCAACATTTCTCTTCTCCTTACTACCCCTAAGGGAGCAGACAAGCTAAAGCAACGAAGAAGACTCTTATTAAGATTCTTAAGAAAATAGTTAATGATGTAGGTATAAATTGGCACTTATAATTATATCTATCACTTTGGTCTTCAAAAAATCATATGAACAGTCATTGGGGCCACTCCATATTCCTTAATCTATGGGATAAGACATCTTTCTTATGGAATTAGAGCTCCCCTCCATATGAATCTCATTAAGGGGCATTATCAATGATCATAATTATAGACAATAATGGCTACAATAATTGGAGCTTCTATATGAGAAATGTTAAAATCCCTTAATCACTTACAGGCATATCAAAATAGACCAAAATTCCAATATAAAAAGAATATCTAGTTCAAATAATTTGAGGTTGGTGATCTAGTCTTGAAAGATATTAAAAAAAATCTATTGTTAATAGGGACAAGAAAGGTAAATTTGAATCCAATTAGCTCAAGCCTTATATCATAGTTGCCAAATTGGGATCTGGAGCTTAAAAAATAGCTACATTATATGGTGATGAGCTTGATGATCCTATTAATATAATGAATTTAAAGCACTTTTACACTTAATAACCCCCACTTTATCTACATCTATGGGTCTCCACTCTTGGTGGCATATCCCTTTCCACTATATCACATCTATTAAAAAAAATCATCCAATGGTGAAAACCAATCTTTTAGCACCTTGGAAAAGTACCATGATGAAAACCAATTTTGACATTATGGTAAAATAATTTCCCTGACCCTGGTCTTAATAGTGGGCATCTATCATGGGTCTTATGTAGTAATAGGAGACATGTGTTCTCAATAGTATCCAAAGATATTTCTTGTTTAGTAATGGGGATATGTGTTGGGTATGTCCTCAAGAGTCCTTTATCCATATTTGTCTCATATATATGTCCTTTAAATCCTATCACCTCCTTATGTCCATCTCCCATCCCATCACCCCATCATATCCTCTTTTACAAGTGTATCTTCATTTATCCTCAAGACAAATCATATACACATTTTGTCTCTTGTTATCCCAAAAACATGGTTCACACCTTCCCACTAATGTTGTCATTATGTGAAGGTTAAACATAGGTTTTATATTCTAGGGTTTTTCATACACTATGATATAAAATCATCAGGGATCATCCAAAACCCCATTTATAATTACTTTTGGATTTGGTTGGAATCTTGTTCTAAAAAATAATAGTTCTGGGCACCACATACCCCATGTACATAGCCCCTAATCATCACTAGGCTCATTGTTTATAATCATTTTCTATTACCTCTTCATCATCCCTTTGTATGTCCTTATTATCATCCCAATCTTTAGTTCATGTTATTTAATCATTATTTGGTATGATTGTGTGTATGCTTGAGTGTGCATGATTGTTTGGTTAATTATGTATGTATTAAATTGTCTTGCTATTTAACAAGTATTTTTAATAATTTTGTATATATTTAATATTGTTAACTTTTTGGGAATAATGATGGTATTAGTGACCCCTAGAAAATTTCTCAAGTAAGGCCAATTTTCAATGGAGTTCCCCCACACACCTATTTTGACTTCTCTTATGTCACTAGCACACATCTAAATAGTGCAACATTAAAATAGATTGGAAAAATTATCAATGTCTTACAAAATCACCACCTATCCCATGCACCCCCAAATTTTACCACTTACCCTATCATAGTTTTTCCCATCGCATCTAATACCTAATTATATCCCATCCCATCATTATCCTACCTCCATGGTGCCAGAGGATTCTTAGCCAAACCTACAATATAAGACATAATGAATTTAAAAGGGGATTAATAATTTTATTAGAACATTAATTTATATTCCATAACATATTTCATTTTCATTATTCCATACATCACATCCATCGCATTTTTTATAAACATATAAATCAATCCATATTATATCCAATAATAAAAATATCTCAAAACATTATATCATAATTATCTCCCATCTATCAAAGTCATATAAATCATCAATGCATCATCACATAATCATACAAAAATTTATTTCATAGTCTCATAAGTATATACATCCATCACATTAATTCATTTAACATCATATAACATAAAATCAAAAACATAATGCATTTAACATCTAATTATTATGCATCAAAATGAATCATAAATATACGTCATCCTAAAAATGATAAATCATCATATCACATTTAATCTAATCACATCTCATCATTTAATAAAAAATAACATGACAATCCATCACATAAATAATCATCACATATTTACCAATGCATAAATACAACACATCACATCATCCAACATATGATCATATATATAAATAATATCAACAATCCACATGGATTCCATGTCAAAAAATAGATACAACACATGGCCCATGGGAAAATAATGAGATAAATATGAAAATACCCTATGTATAGCATGTCTCATGATTGTGTCCCTGGTAGTCCTAGTGATCCTTTCATAGGCCGATGCACTGAGTGTGAAGAACTATTATAGACTAAAGGAACATGATGCTCAACTAACACTATTACCTCATATAGTGTCATATAGTATTGAGCCTCATGATTCAATCTCATAATGTTATTCATCACATCTCCATCCTTCACTCACTCATCACTAAGTTAGCCTCATCATTGGCCTTCTTGACCATCTCTACCTTCCATATCAAGGTTTGAATATGTGCCTACATCTAAGTAATCTAGCCTTGATAACCTATAATCTATGCATCTTATCTCTAAATCCAACTCTATAAGGTAGTTATCTATGCCCATAATCTATGTTTGATCCTAGGCCAATGTTCCATCTCTCTATGTCATTTAGGCATATAAATTTGTGACATATCCCTATAACCTAGTCACCTATGGCTATGCTTAGGCCAACTACCCATCTCTTTTTGTCATCATGATATATAGATATGCCTACAAGTGATCCCTCTCCCAATTGATCCTAGTAATCCCTTCAAGGTGATCTTGAATCTCTATCTATAATCATGCTATCAAATACCTCTCACTCTCTGATAGTGGCTTCTACAAAGCTCTTGCACCATCTCCACCACCACTACCCCTAGACTAGGTGCTAACCTATACTTGTGCCTAAATCTAAGGTCTAATCTATCCTCCTATTATTTCCTAGCCCTTGTTAGCTCTAACTACATATATGGCATCTCCATTCCCTATTTATCTTGGCCATTCTATGCAAGTACCTACTTCATCCACCTTTTTAACTTGACATATGCCTAAAACACTCTCCTCACCACCCCTCACCATACCAAAAACCTGGGATGGATCATTCTCAATGGAATCGATGATATCCACCATTTTTTATATGCTATTGTAAGCCCTATATTAGGAATAGGCATCTAAGAATCCCAAGGGACCAGGGCAATGCTCTCATAGTATGTCCATGCCTAAGACCTATCTACTAGCCTATCCCAATGAGCCCATTCTTGTTCACTCCTCATGAATAATTTCTCCTCTCCATGCACATTTATATAAATTCAAACTAAATTTGAATGTGATCAGGGCTATATCACTCTATCACAATATCTTGACAAACTATCAAATAGAATATAGTCAACATATACTACATCACCACAACCTCATCATCCTAACCAAAATGTAAACCATTGTAGGGCATGCAGGTGATGTCCTATATATGCAAGTTATCAAATGCCTAGTGATAGAATCTCATCTGACTAGCATGGCCACTCTATACTCCTAATAAAATATACCACCTAAATATCATTGACTAATGTGGTTGTCATGATGCTAGAGTACCCAATGGCTACTAGATCAAAATATACTCCTAGATATAAATATGCAAAATCATATATGGCCTTAGGCTCATTTCTCCTCTATATGCTCCTAAATACAACTCTCAATATAAATGTGATAATACCATAAGCCCCTAGCCAAAATCTCTAGAGTCTTAAACCATATCCACTACAACATTTCCCAAGCCTAGATGGAACCATAACACACTTTTGTCTAACAAGAGTATGTTATTAACAAGAGACATAACTACTAGTGTTAGGTGATCAATAGTCCCCTCATGGAAACATATGTCAATATCTACATGCCTATCATAAACACTCACCTATAATCCTCCTTCTAATCCTTGTAATGTCATAAATATTGTGTGTGATCTTTAATATATCCTATCACTAACATCGATAGGTGAAAAATATGGTAGATATCCTCTAGAGTCACTATCATCTCCCCCATCATGAAGTGAAACATACTAGTCTCTCAATGCCATTGCTCTACTATTGTAGTGATCATCACATGGTTAATCCATATCACTGGCATTTTCACCACATCATGTATCCTAGTCAATTCTAACACTCCATACTTGGCCTTTATTAGTAAATTCATCTCATGTAATGCCATAGGATGCCATGATTGAGATGCCATCACTCCTAAATCCTCCTGCATCAATTACCATAAATTTATCACTAACACTATCATATCACAAATCAACCCCCTCTATCCTCCCTTTCCACATCCTAAATCAAACACCCCATAAATCTTGAATCTATAATCCCTAGTATAATCCTAACACCCCTAAATTACCTTAGCCCACAACCTCATCCTAACATCTCTCGTATCTATCATGACCCTCAAATTAAACCTAATCTTATATAATTTACCCCTTAGATTCTCCCTTATCCCAATAACATCACTTGACTAACCTAACCTCTTAACCCATTCTTCCATCTTACCATCTCTAACTAATTAAACCCCCTTCCCCAATCGTACTAATATCTGACTAACCTCATCACCCATTAATTTAACCATAATATCCACTAATTACAATATATTAATCACCTTTAACTATTCTATAAACCACCTCTAAACTTATTTAACCACTTGATTAACTAACATCATCCTAACCATCTAACCAACCCCCCATAAAATCTATTGCCCATCTAATACATCCTCTATCCTTCCACACTTAGCCGTTTTTCCTAGCCTTGATAAAACCATTATTTGTGACCCTACCCTAAGAAGTGATCTTAACAAAGCCACCATTTATGCCTTACAATTTTTCTTAACTATACAAACACAAAATTGCTAATCTTTGATTTACAATATTGTAATATCTTAGGTCTAATCTTACAGTATTATAATACCATAGCTCTAGACTTATGGTATTGTAATACTATTAATTCCACTAAAAAACTACAATTCATGATGGCAATGTTGTGACTGAGGGTACTAACCTCAATCATGGTATTATCCTAATGAATTGTATAGTGTTATTTTCTACTAAAAATACACAAATTTGAAAAAAAAATTGAAAAAATCATGAAGAATAGGGTCTATTACTCATTGATGATCTATCCTTGGTATCTCTCTATAACTCTTTCACTCATTCACCATGATGGGAGTCTTGGGGTAGTCGGTTCATGATTTTAGCTTAGACTCAAAATTATAAAAGGCAAAAAGTTCAAATGACCCTTTTTCCTCTTTTAACTTATTTGATCCACCTCCCCCTATCTTTTACCCCCTTTCCACCCTATCATCCCTTTGCTAACAAATCCCACATATACATACCTTTCAAATCTTCCAATCCCCCAATTACATCATTCAAATAACCTAGGTAATCATCCCTTATCATCTTTAACATTATCTAGGGCATGGATTTTTGATTTCCCATTGTCTAACTTAATCCCAAGTCAAAACTACTTAGGCCTAAGGACTTTTAAAACTATGTAGGTAGTACATGGTCTCACTTTTATGCCCAGGGATAGCTCAACCACCATTCATCTTTCATCACCATCCCATCCCTAGACTAGTCACTTGACAATCACACATCATTTTTAAGCTATAAATCTTATGTAAAGTATTTTCCTATCATCAATCAACAATTGTTATCTCTACTATCAGTTTTCCATCCTTCCCTAGCATGTGTCCTTATTATCAGAATAATCATAGGCTTGAACCCATCAATTTCATCTTATCAATCAAATCACTTTTTAGACATTGGTGATTTGTCTAGAACCCATCACAACTGAGCTAATTTAACCCCTTCACTCTTGGGGCATCTCAATTATAGCTATGTCTTGGGTCATCCCAACCCCATCATCTCATCCTAGTCTTATCCCACCCTCAAGACTTCTATTCGAGAGACCATTCAGGTTGGTTCTCCTTGCATGATCCCTTGAGGGGTAATCATATCTTACAAACTTATTTATAAAACTAACTAATACCACTTGTACATGATTATGGTTCTTATTTAAAATACCACTACTCATATCATCTCATCCACTTGTAATGACCTTTCAAATAGGGGAAAAATATATGCACTAAAATCTGTTCACCTTGCTAATTACACTAATTCCACTAATTTAACCTATAACTACATTTCCTAGCTAATTTAATTAATGTCCCATTATCCCACATCACATTTAATATAACCTACAAACCTTATTCCATCCCATAACAATTTAATCCCCTCATTAACCTACTAAAAAAACCTATTTACCCACTAACCTACTCCCTGAACCACTTTCCAATTTAAAAATATAATTTATTCTACCTACCCATCTATCACCCTATTCCTAGTTATTCCTAAACCACTAAACCCTAATAATATATTTATATAATTTGAGGATTCTAGAAATATCCTCCATTTAATCCATAATTCTCTATAATTTTCTATTCTAGAGATTTCCATAGAATTAAAAAAATCCATGAAAAATCCCTAGCCATTGATTTCAAAAGCTCAAAATTAAATTTAAGCCATTGATTTATCCCTCTATTTCCTATATAACTAGGCTCATGCCCTCCATGAAACTAACTTTCCTATTTAAATCTTAGAGCCTTCTTGTTATCTTTTTGTCATGATCATCCTCCTTACATCCATTAAAAGCCTTCATCAAGTTCAAATTATCCATTGGAAGCCATTATCAACTATCAAGCAAGAAATCCAACATCATAAATTTTGAATTAATAATCCATTTGGAAATATTGGAGAGGAGTCATAAAGAAGTAAAGTGATGGTAAGAGTCCCTCAAATAATATAATTATCTCTTTTATTTCCTCCTATTGGTGTGTTTAAATTTTAATTTTTCATTGTTAAATATAGTAATAAGAGTTAAATATAAAATTTAGGCTATAAAAACATATATGTCCTATACATGCTTTTAATAAATTCTGAGAGTTAGTGTAAGAGGTTAGAACATCAAAGCCAAAATGGCTTCTCTATTTGAGTAAGGATTGTGAGAGAGAAGGTCAATAGATTGGTTTGTAAAACCAATAGTTGTCATTAGTGATTGTGATCATTTTTATGGAATTTGCTCTGAGAATGATGTAAGATCATATTCATGCATTGAAAACCTTAAGAGTATTCCTATAGGTGTCAAAATTTCAAAGTTTCATGACTATTTTTGAGACCAATTGGCAATTCTCAGTAAGCTATTTACAGAGAAAGGTTTAAGCACTTTTGCCTTGAGTTGTGAGGTCTAATGAAAATGTTGATGACCCTAAGGTCATAAGGATTCTCTGTACTATTTTTTTTCCATGTTTGTTTGTAAAATTTGTGTTGGTACTTCAATTATTTTAGATAGACCATCTGGGTATGTACATGCCTAATATGAATAGTACTAATGATGTGATCTGAGTAGTGGTTTGAGCTAAAAATTTTTATGGAACCTATATGATATTATTATGGGTCTATTGGGATGGAATACAATTTGTCTCTTCCATGTAAAATGTTTTGATATTTTCTAAGAAGATCAAAGGATAATGTATGCTAAGTAAACCTAATGAGATTAGGTCTTTATAAAATCTAAAGTAGAGATAAGGCCTATTTGAGGAAGGTCAGACCTAAAGAGACTTAAAACACATTTTATCCATGTTTATGAGTTGTCCTAATATCCATTCCACGGCTGAATAAAGAGGATAAGAGTTATTGGCTGACTAATAAGGATATGAAGAAGAAACTTATATATATATATATATATATATATATATATATATATATATATATATATATATATATAAGGCATTTTTAGGCCTATTTGGAGGAGGTGTGAAGAAGCAAATAAATAAGGATATTATGGAGAAAATTGAGGTCTTGTAGACCATCATAAGAGGATAGAGGATCACTGATGAACATTTTATATAGGTTCTATGACTGTGTATCAAGGTCATGTGACCTAATCAAGTCAAGAAGAGGGATAGATGAATGAAGAAGCCTAGAATCCACTTTGAGAGGGATAAAAGTGTGTGAAGAGATGAAGAAGGAGATCATCATCTATTATATAAGTCACATTGTGTTCTTAAGGTGATTAAGTGTTTTAGGTGGCTAAGTTAGTTCTGAGTCATCTAAGGGATTGGTGCCTCCTTGTAAGTGGGTGCTTGATAAAGCCTAGCTCAGTTGGTGATTAACTAGTTGGGGTTGGTGCTTAATATGACTTTAGTGCTTAACTAATGTTGTTGTTTGTATTATAGGAATATAGTCTATTTTCATCATCAGTGGATATTCTTATCCTTGAGGGTTTCTCACATACATATTTTATTCATGTGTTTCATCCTCTTATGAATTAATGATTATGCTTGATAATATATACATTCTTGTCTAAAAGATATATGATTTCTTAAGTAAGATTGTAAAAAAATTTAAGACTTATTCACCCCCTTTCAATCTTTTTATTTCCAAAATTTCCTCTATCTAAGATATAATAGAGAGGATATACCCTATTTATAAAGATTAAATAAAATCATGGAGGGATGATTTGGGCCATGCTGACCCTCTATATCATGTATAAAATCTTGGTCACACCCTTAAAATCCTTAACACTTGAAATTATCAAATTGGCTTTTATGCCTATGATTATACAGGACTATATGCAATGTTTTGTAACTAATTACAGGTTAAGGATTTAGTTCATCTCTATATATCCCTTTGTATCTAATAATCCTAAAATATTATTATAATCACTATGGAAGTGATATGTATATGTTCATTAACTTCAAATTCCTATCGAGCTTTAAAATTGTACCCCTCTATTAGCTAAAACTAGTTTGTGGACTGTGTCACCTATAGGTGACCATTAGGGAGGACGTCGAAGTTACTATAGGTGATCATTAATGTGAGAACATAGTGTTTCAGTTATATAATTTTATCTAAGGTCATCATACATTGTTTCACACTTGTACACATCCAAAACTGCTTTGAGATTGTCATCTCATTCATCACCATCAACACACTATATATCTACAGTTAGACTGTGAAAGTTTTTTAGGAGATATGAAACCATCCTATAGGTGAATATGTGTTTGAAATATTTGTTACATGAACTTGGTATTACTTAAATTCACTAATACCATTTCACAATTGAATAATCTCCTCTCTCTATCATCAACATACTATTACCACTATTACATTATAAGTTATAGGTCCGTTTGGATTAAAGAGCACTTTATTTCACTAAACATATATAGTATCATCTAAGACACTTCACCATAAGATGTAACATTATAGATAAGAGATTTATTTTAGATATATTAAGGTAAATCTTTGCTTAAGTAACTTTTCTTGCTCTAGTTAATTGTAAGCTAAGTGATGACTCCTAAATAAATGCCATGAGCCATGAGTGATTTGAGAAACATCATTCAAATCATGGAGTAAATGTAAATATATATTTTAGGGTTTTCTTAATGGTATTATCTACTCTATACATGTTTTTAGGTAGTTTTATCTAGCTATATATCATGGAGTTCTAATTAGTTTCTAGCCATTATCTTGAGAAGCCCATCTCAATCAACCTCCAAGACCTTAAATGTAAGTATGCCATAGAGAAACTTACCTACCATGGTTTAGGAGGTGAAACAAAGATACATTGACTTTATTTTTATCTACTCATAGAATACAAATACTACAAGTGTGAAACATATTTTGTAGACAACTATGATGTCCATTTCCAACAAAATGATATGTTTCTTGACTACCTCCCATGAACACAAGTGAAAAAAATATTTAAGACAACATGGGAGTGAATATCATACTCTACCAAAACACAAAAAATTCTTATAATAATTAGATCAATGCAAAAAATGAGAAAACCTACCAGTGTTAGGGATGTGAAGATAGTTTTGAGGTAGTATCATTCTTAAATATGACTCATGAATCTTAGTTCAAAAATTTTAAAAATAATTCAATGTAATTATATCAAATATATATTAATTTCATCCACTAAAATAGTTCCCCTCAAATCTACTTGACATGTTTGTACCAATATAAAACCTGATGACCTATTTGGCCTTGTCTAGAGAGCAATGAAATAGGTGAACTAGTTTTTGTCATTTTTGAACTTATCAAGGAAATATGAACATTTAGATGATTTTTTGGGAGATAAAGGGACACTAAATAATCTTTAAAAATTTCCAAACTTATCCTAAAGTCCTTACAACTTTAAAAACTCTCCTTTTTGTAGGTGTTCTTATTATTTTGATGTTGAACCTTGCATGTTTTTATTTATAAAATGGATCCCTAAAATTCACTTGACACATGGTACTTTGGATAAAATTTAAGACACTTTTATTACTAAGTAAAATTCACAATTCATGAAAGTGGTTCAAAAGTGGCATGATATTACATGAGGTAAACTATAGAATCATAACTAAGGTTAAGACATATTATTTGACTTCTTTTAAGACCATGGTGGACTTTTATCAACCTATAATTCCTTATGGAAGTTTCAACTTACATAGGGGGTTGACATATTTGACCATGGGGTCAAATTATTCAATAGTAACATCCCCATTATATTTTTGGATTTCAATAATCATGTTGGAGCTTCTATTCCTGAGAGTAGATAAATGAAAAACACTTAGTATTACTATCACCTTATTTCAACCACAATGCTCTATATTTTTAGCACCAAAAATTATCCACTTTTGTATTAACATAGTGAAAATAAAAAACACAATTCTTTTCCTTTTGATAAGTCTCCTAGTTCATACCATTAAATCAATATCCTTTTCAACAAAATTTAGTTCATCATTTATTCAATTCTTCTATAAAAATATTCCCAAAAACTTATTTATTCCATATTTTAATTTGTAATTTCACATTCTTGAGTTTTTTGGTAGGTCTAAACATGGTAGACCCATAAATTTAAACATTCCACCACTCCTTAATTATATTGACAATAGTAGGGTGGAGGAGCCACATTTTTTTCAAAATGAAATGGAATTTTTTAATTCTTAGAGTCAGCATTCAAATTTAGCATCAGAGGATTATGATCAAAACCAATTCCATTAAGAGAGTAAAGATAAAAATTATGGTGAAAAAACTAATTAGGAGAGACAAGAAATATATCAAGATGAACATGGATAAGTTGATATCCAATATTCTTATTTGACAAAGTGAAGGTATAACCTCTGATCTCAATAACAAGTAAACCATTATTGGAAATATAATCATTAAACTCATCCATAATCCTACTAAAATCTTGTTTTCCAACTTTATTTTCCATGCGTGAGAGGTGTGTATTAAAGTCCAACGAAATAATATGTCTTTGATTATGACAATAATTTCTTAACTAAGAAAGCTCATCCCATAATTTACTATGTCAAACAAAGTTGTTAGAAGTATAAATTTTAGAAAATATCTAGGAAGAGTTGTCATGTAAATTAGAAAAATAAATACAATATGATGGTTATTGGATAAAAAAATATTAGCCTTCAAAGTGAAGCATCCTGAAGAGTAATCAATCCTTTAGAAGCCCCCTCAACATTAAATATAGAACCTAAAGCATTATTACACAAA
This sequence comes from Torreya grandis, assembly GCA_037957365.1. Lineage (NCBI taxonomy): Eukaryota > Viridiplantae > Streptophyta > Pinopsida > Cupressales > Taxaceae > Torreya > Torreya grandis. Next base: position 790,617 of record JARHVA010003615.1, on the reverse strand, counting down.
CTATTTATAATTTTCAAAACCTTATCATAAGACATTTTAGTCTATTCAATGGCTAAAATCATTGGTTTATGATTATATATAAGACATTTCAAAACTTTATGCTTAGTAGGTTTTTTAAAACCTCTTATGTTCTAAGAGATGAAAGTCATTTTGACACTTAGAAAGAGTTACTAGACATAGCCAAAGTTAATTGGGTTCTATTTGCTATCTCTTTCTTAGTTGATTTAAGTCTAGCCTCTTCTTACTTGGTTTTCACACCTTATTGGAAACTTCTACACTTGTCCTAATTTCTACAATTTCTAATGATCACATTTTCACCTTGAGAGTCACAAAATAATCATCTTTACTCATATCAGCGTTAGTGCCTCATAATATTTTGAGTAACCAAAGTTAAAGAATCAATGTCCTTACAGAGTTTAGATGTATCTATAAATTTGTCCTTTATATCTAGTGCTTGAATAGTATTGTCCTTACCCTTATTATAACTACTAACCTCATATTTTTCTAAAGAGTAAGGAATTATTTTTAATTGTTTCAACTCATCATCTTGCATTTGTTCCATAATTATAAAATGTGAATAAATTAAAACATTCACATATGTGTGCAAGCCTACATTC